>JADLZN010007423.1:0-60790 GCA_018155175.1 Sinocyclocheilus anophthalmus | reverse complement strand
CAGGTTGAATGGGGGGGAGGGAGGGAGGGGGTTTTGCTAGGGGGGGTAAGTGAAGGTGTGAAGTGCAGATCAGAGCAGATGCGGGGTGGTAGACTATCCTTTTCAAATATGCTGTAAAACACATTCAGAGTCGGTCACCCAGTTTATGTTGGATTTCTTCGGCTCGCGAAGCGGGGGGGAGTGGGTGGGCCTGTGACATGGGGATGGTTAGGCGCTCGACTCATTGAATACTGACGCTGGATACTTTGCTGAAAAGCTCTGGCGCAGCTTTTTCTGAGGATTTTTGTTTGAGCATCTGATCTCCGTTGTGAGTCGGTTCCTGCCTGGTGAACAAGATTTTTAGCCCACTTCTGTAACATTCCTCTTTGGCGTGAGAGCTGTTTGAACTTTCCAGTAAAACCACGTTTATCTTATTAAATGATAAATGGGTCCTGGTAGGAATGCACATATCTTCACAGAAAATGATATAAGATGTTACAGTCTCTGTGAGATCGTCCAAATCGGTGGCAGCAGCTTCAAAGACGCTCCAATCAGTGAGGTCAAAACAAGCTTGTAAATCCTGCTCTGCGTCATTAGTCCATCTTTTTACAGTCCTTAATACAGGTTTAGCTGATTTCAGTTTCTGCCTGTAGGTCGGTATTAGATGAACTAAACAGTGATCAGAGAGCCCCAAAGCTGCTCGTGGGACAGAGTGATATGCATTCTTTATTGCTGTGTAACAGTGATCTAGTATATTACTGTCTCTGGTGGGACACGTATTGTGCTGCTTGTATTTTGGCAGTTCACAAGATATATTTGATTTGTTAAAGTCTCCAAGAATTATTAAAATAGAGTCTGGGTACCTTTGTTCCATTTCAGTTATTTGTTCGGCCAGCTGTTGCATCGCGGCGCTCACGCACGCGTCCGGAGGCATGTACACATTCACGAGAATGAAAGAGGAAAACTCCCGCGGCGAGTAGAACGGTTTACAGTTTATGATGAGTGCCTCTAAATTAGGACAGCATACCTTTTTCAGCGTTGTTACATCTGAACACCAACTTTCGTTGATGTAGAAACACAATCCACCACCTCTGGTTTTCCCCGTTAATTCCGCGATGCGATCCGCTCTGAACAGTTGGTAGCCTGGCAGATGAAGCGCGTTGTCCGGAATGGCTTTCACTCAGACCAGTTTCACCTGTAATCCAGGCACGCAGAGTTTTGAAAAGAATCCTTGTTTGGGTGCGTGGTGAGGAGAAGAAGTTTTCATCATCCACGTTTTGTTAAGGAAAGGAACCGCGGGGTGGACATGGGGGGGGGGTGTGGGGTGGGTCGCGAGACTGGTTGTAATGGCGTGGTGGGGTATCGCAGTTGCCGAAAGTCCGCGCTGCTTTTTTTTAAATAGCAGGAGCTTCACCAGGGCGCGGCTTGGGCCGGTTTCCTCTCTTAACCAACCTACTGCGCTGCACGCCTTTATACAACAGCCGTGTGCTGTTTTCTCTCCTGATCTAGATATTGTTTCACAAACGTCTCAAATTATCTACCTAAACTGGAAAAATATTGTCTGGGATGTGTTGTTTAATGTTAAGGAGTTCGTCTCTGGTAAAACTTTTAGAAGAAGAATGACAAAACACAGAACAAACAAACAAAAACAATAGAAGAATTGCGGAGCTCAGCGTCCTTGCTGCCATTTGCAGCGCCATGCTGATATACTTCTGCTTGTGGCGAAGCTACTTGTGATCTTGCTAATTTGTGAATTAGCATAGACTTATAGTCTAAATAAAACAATTTGTAACTGTTACTATTATTACGCTTGTATACAAAACTTTGTATTATGCTTGTTTTGGAGTGTGTGACGTCACGTGCACTACTGCCGGTGGCAACAGACAACGGTTGATGCAGTTGTCACGGCGACCGTCACAGCCCTACTTTGCAATGATGTAGTTTCCTGACATCCAAACTGAACAGCGTTTTCTCGACATGTTTCCGTGTTGTTGTTGCTCAGCGATGGCATGGATGCGATGTTGTCTGGGGGTTTGGCAAAAGGAGAGTGGGACTGTGGGCAGTGCTCGGGGTGGTGATTGAAGGCGGTGACTGAGTAGTTCTGAAGTCACCTTTTTTACGGAAATCACAACGGTTCGTGAAAAATAGCTAGAACTTTAAACAGGCTGTGTGCATTTTACTGTGGATTGACTGTTTTGAAACTTATATGGTAGTTACATAGCACCTAGACCTCAGTTATCATGAAAAAAGTTTTGACAATATGAGACCTTTAAGGTAAAAATATGATTATCTAATATATTTGAACCACTAAATGAACAAAATTCGTTAGAGGCATTGTGGAATAAAAGCAAGTGGCAGTGAACCATAAGCACTTGGTTCCACACATGTCATTGATATGTGTCAATTTTCGACACATTTTTTCTTACTCTTTTGTGGAAGTCAAAACAGAATCTGATCCAGCCATCTGTTTTTAGCCACTAAATCTATTGGCAGCCCTTCCACTGTGTGGATCCCATGTTGGTCATACTCTTTTATTCTCCTGCATCTTTTGTGTCAGGGCACAGGGGGTGAGGGGGGGGGGGGGGGCCTGGATAGGGGTGGCTGCGTCATCACCAATCCAAGTCTCTGTGGAGATCAGTTCTGCCCTCCCCATTTACAGGCTAGCTCAGCTGTTCCTTTGCCAAAGAATCAGGCCATGAGACAATTTCTGAGTGTCTGGTATCTCTATAGAATATCCGCCACAATATAGATCTCTATATATATATATATATATATATATAGATATAGATATATAGTTATAGATACATTATATATATATAGGGTACATCGGTGCAAAAAATACAGGGGGGCCCCCCCCAACCCGTTTAAAGAAAAATGTGGCTGGTCATGTGCTAAAATGTATACTTGAGAAATAATATATGCGTTGGTATTGACATTTAATGGAGCGACATATTTTGTGTGCAAACAACTTTATTCTACTGTTTTGTTTTTTACCCCAAATACCATAGTTTTACATATTCTTTCGTTATTTAAAAACTGTTGCTTTATCTAAAACAAAACTTCATGAAAATCATGAAGAAGACTTTTCTCTCAAGATGTATGCATTCATTTTAGCGTTTCTCATTTGCTACTTAAATCTACAACATTTACAAAAAAACTCAAAAAATATTAGATCAAAGGGGCCTAATGGTTGAGAGTCAAGACTCATAACAATAGGTTGCGGGTTCGGTCTCGTACCGGCAGGGATTGTAGGTAGGTGGGGGGAGTGAATGTACAGCGCTTCCCTTTCTTCTCCCCCCAAAAAACCTTCAATACCACAACGACTGTTGTGCCCTTTTCCAGGCACCAAACCCCCAAACTGCTCCCCGGGCGCCGCAGCAATTTGGCTGCCCACTGCTCCGGGTGTGTTTTCACGGTTTGTGTGTGTTCACTGCTGGGTGTGTGCACTTTGGATGGGTTAAAGGCAGAGCACAAATTCAATGGCTCACTACACTTGGCCACATGTCATGTCATAATTCATGTCTGTCATGTGCATTCACTGCTGCGCGCATCGCGTCAAGGATATCAGACAATTATACACTTGCAAAATCTTGAAAAGAGAATGTTTTTGCCTAGGGTTTGTAGAACCACACACCATATAGTGGTTTAGATGAAAATAATATCAAAGGCACCTTTAGCCCTGTTGTACCCTATGTATAAACTTTATAGTTATTATTCTTAGGGCTATTTTTGAATAATTTTATTTAGTCATATTCATGATTTCAGGACCACTATCGTCAAAGATGATTGATAATTAGCATACAGTTTGGATTGGCTTTATGGTTCTGTTCTGGGCAAGAACTCCTTGCGCATCCATGCAGCCTAGCATGGATGGGAGCAGTGAGAGCAGCGATAACCCCAGAGATGGGACATAGCGCACACAGTTTTTTATTATTTTTTTTTTTGTGTTTTTTTCGGTTTTCCAATCGCCTGTTAGCTGAGGTACCTATAGTGTAGTATTGGCTTCATTCACACCATCAAGAGTCTTCAGTTTACAGATTAAAAGAAAGTTACAACTTACGATTCTCCTCCGAAAAAGCCGAGCTCCTGGGCGACCGTGGGCAGGCTGAAGAGTCCGTGATCACTTACGGGTCCTGATGTGCAACAATACTACAGCATTATTTTGACATGCCGTATTTACAGCCATATCCTTTTTCTGACCTCATGACGGGAAGCTTTTATCGCTGGGAACTGCTCTTTTTCTTTTCATGTATCAACGATTGTACTAAATCCAGTGGTCGATATCCTTTACCTTTTGTTATAAAACATTCGTCACCGGCAGTGACAGGAACAACAACCACGCTTGTGAAACTCCCTTTGCTGCCCCGGAAAAAATAATGCATCACTGTTCACATAACCTGCAGAAGGTTATTTTTTCCTCACATCTGAAAAACACACATCTTTAGAGACATGCCCTTCCTCACAGCCAGTAAACTGCAATCAGCGCCTCCGATGACTTCAGTAAGTTAACCATGAACGAAATGCGTAGAGCGGCTCGCTCTCGCTCAGGTCGCTGAGTGCACTCTTAACAGTGTAAACAACTCAGAATGCATGAAATAGCATTAGACCCCCCTTTAAGCAAAGCATATGCAGCGATAAGCATGTTGCCAGTGACAACAGATAAGTACCACACATTTCCAATAAGTCACATAAACTAGCACAACACAAGCATGTAACTGAAATAGGGATGTAACGGTATGAAAATTTCATATCACGATTATAGTGACCAAAGATATCACGATTATCAATATTATCACGGTTTTGTTAAAATGAAAATGTTCAAAAAGAACTGATACATACACTGAAAATATTTCAATAAGTTTTATATTTGAAAATCAACAAACAACAAATACAATTGCACTTCTTTTAAGCATACACATTAAATTAACATTAACATGAAGCCCTGAGAGGTTTTTCCTATTCAGTTTTCTTTATTAGTACCGTTAAATAAAGAACATCAAATGCACACATAAAAGCAACACAAGTAAAGCAATGTGCATATAAAAGTACAACCATATGTAAACAAATCAAATGAACCGCAATGATTGTATGTCTGTTCCCTCCTTCAAAAAGAAAAAAAGTGCAGCTGACTTAACATCCTGCATATTATATGCTTCTTTGTTCACTTGAGATTGAAATGCAAAAATATCAGCATATTAACTTTGTCTGGTTTAAGTAGTGCTCTTTGAGGGGAGACAATATGCCCGCTTGCACTGAACACTCTCTCTGAAAGCACGCTGGTTGCTGGGATGCACAGAAGCTTCCTGGCAACCCTGGCAAGGTGAGGCAGTTCTGATGCATGTCCCCTCCACCACACCAATGGATCCTCTTCTACTGGAAGTGGGGGCAGAGACAGGGTAGACTTTGATTTCTCCTTTTACACGGCCTTCTAGAGTGGTCGGAATCTGACCCTCTTCACCTCTTTGCTGCCTTGTTGTTGAAGTAATCTTTCTCAGAAACCCGGCTAGGCCTTTACCCTCTGATGCTGCTGTGGGAGTACTGGTGGTGGTGGAGGTGCTGCTGCTGGTGGAGGTGCTTTGTGGTTCTTCCCTGACTTGTGCAGCCAGCATCACAGCCTCCTGAACATGGTCAGTGTCAATTTTTGAAGCTAAAGAGCTCCTTTTGAAGTGGGGGTCAATGAAACAAGCCATGTTCATGACTCTCTTTGCTTTCTCTGTGTATCTATTTTTGAGATCATCTCTCATTAAATTTTTCATCTCTTTGGTCAGGGATGTATCTGTATCCTTTTCCACTAGAACATCGCAATTGATGTGGTCCAGGTCAGGCTTGATGGCTGACAGTGTTACTCGTGTTTCTGAGGCAAGTGCATCCGTTAACTTGCTCAGAGGTTCGAGGAGCTGGCACAGTTTCTCCATGACAGCTATTTCAGTATCCTTGGGCATCAGATGCCATGCTCCTCTTTCTCCAGCCAGTGTTTAATTGACTGGTTGCTGTTGACTAAGGAAACGCTCAACCATCTTGTATGTAGATCCCCATCGAGTCACCACATCATGTATCAGAGCCTTCTGTGGCATGTTGAGGGGCAGCTTGATTTTCCCTCAGTTCTCGCCTTCTCCTCCAGCTCCGTGAGAAGCCCTGGACCAGATGGCGGCAGGCCTTGACTGCTGTTTCAACTCTCTGAATTTTCAAAGCCTTTGAGATGGCCAGGTTCAAATTATGCCCAAAGCACCCAAGCCACACATCTGAGAACCCTTCAAAAGCCTTTATCATGTTTGTTGCATTGTCTGTGGTTATGCAGACCAGGTATTTTTTGTTGATCCCCCATTCTTCCAGCATATTCTCAAAAAACTTGCTGATGTTGTGAGCTGAGTAATCTTCTGGGAAGAACTGAGTTTCGAGGCAGTTTGACTCCAGTTGCCAGTCTGGGGTGAGGTAATGGATAGTGAAGCTTATATAGGGTTGACCACCACCACTTTCACTAGTCCAGAGGTCAGTATTTGCAGCAAACCATGTTCCTTAAATTAATTTTTTTACAACATCAGCTTTGACCTGGTTGTACAGTTTTGGAAAAAAAAAATTGGTGATGGCATTTTGTAGTGTGGTACAGCAACTTTCATCAGCCTCTGAAAACCAGGCCTCTCAACAATTTGAAATGGCATCATGTCCTTTGCAATGAAATATGAAATAGCTGCAGCGAGGTCTTGAGCATTTTTTGATGTGGGTGCATAAGCAGTCTGCCTTTTAAATGCTTGTTCAAGTGTCTGTGTCACAACTGTAGATGAGGAGGGAGTCGAGGGACCAGAAGCACCACTGGGTTTGCCTGCTGCACGCCCACTCTGTAAACAAGGGAATAGCAAATGCATTATCATTAATAATAATAATAATATTCACTCACTTATGCATGTGTGTGTATATCCAATAGTAGTATTACTTATTATTGTTATTATCATCAATAATATTATCAATAATAATAATAATAATAATAAATAACAACAATAATGATATAAAATAACTTACACACACACACACACACACACACACACACACATTTTAAATGAACAATAAGTTGGTTGCGTCAGATGACTAAACTACTGGAATATCGATTCTGTTCTGCTGCATTTTCTTCTCTATAATGACTGTTGTCATTACAGACGGCTTGACTATACACAGCGCACATCATGTCGTATACCACATGGAGGAGCGGAAGCCCTATCGTTTAAAGTCAATGCAGCTTGCCGTCTTGCGTCTCATTTTTTGATTTGTATTGAAAATGAAATCAGATGAATTTAGTATTAATACTACTATAATATTGCTTTAGTGATCATTTTGTCTGGACGATTGCTTTGTACACTGTAAATAATGGATTAATAAACAGGTAAGATTTTAAAACACTAATCTTAATTCAATATTTCATGTCTCCGTAATTATATATTATAGGTAAAAAAAATATCTGTGTAATAAGTTTACAACGAATATACAATACATTATTCTATAAATATCAACCTTAATAGTTTGGACGTGTTCGTTTGTCTTGACTCAAAGCCACTTGCTGCGATCTTTTCTTCGCGGAAGCTTTGCGTTAAACAAGAGAGATAATGAAATATTTAATCTCTAATCAATATTTTTAGTCCAATTATTTGCCCTTACAGTTAGTTAGTTTTGGTATTGAGGTAAAAGTTAACTTACCTTGCATTCGCTATAAAACAGTGGGTGGTGATCACGCAGATGGCTCAGCAAATTTGATGTGTTTCCCCCTTTTGCAGTGACTTTCTTCTTGCATGATCTGCAGACAGAGTGACCGTCCTCAATTAAATTGCCCTCAGGACTCTTGTAAAATCCAAAATACGACCAGACCTCCGATTTAGACTCTTAGATGGCTGAAAAATCTCCCGAACGCTGTCACTGCCTTCCGCCATTTCGTCTCATGCAAAAAAAACACTGCGTGCTGCTGTCAAATGATGGTTGATGAAGAGTTACCGCGAGATTAACATTGCGATAATCAACACGGTTTTAATGATAATTAAATTAAAAGCTAATACTAACCAACAGGACATTTTATTGTGGTTTATCATGAAACCGGTAATCGTTCCATCCCTAAACTGAAAACAACTAAATGAGCCTAAGCAAGACAGATAGCCTTAGCAACACGCATGTTGCCAAACCTGAAAGCAGTAAAAATAACTTAGCTTGTGAAGACGTTTGTGAGAGTGAAACAAAGCAACTGTGATGGGATGCTTGATCTCTTGATATCCTTCTTGGGAATGAAGTTCCCATCTGAACTCAGTTACATAACTCGTGGGGTCCATGTCAATAATGTAGTGATGCGTGAAGTAATGCTAACTCAGTTGCTTCCTAATCAGGCAGCTTATGATCAATGCGGTGAATTCACGTGTTTAAGTTAACAAACTTGAATGAATCTGAACTGTTAACACTTAAAACAATGGGTGGATACGTTAGCCGAGTGCTAACGTGACTAACTGATGAAACAATACAGTTTGTAAACCAAAATATGTCTACTGTAATGCTTGAAGAACGACAGACAAAAGACGCTCTGTCTTAACTTTTAATCAGAACGCAGAACAGCTGTATCACAGGCGCAGCAGCCTAACTAACTCGCTCGTCTCTCCCGCATTAACCCTATAGCTGCCGGTACAGCAAAATAAACAGCAATTTCACAATGATTATAAAGTCTGTGCGCTACACTACATTATTATTAAACAAAGTAATTAGAACAACGTCAGTCTAAATTAATCGACACATTCTTAGGAAATAGTGGGTTCACAGCCAATTATCAGAACTACTTCAGTAAGACAGTAATATCGTGCTTTACCTGGAAACCTAAAGCTGCACTAGGTATACATCACATATTAGCACAAAACCTTGATATTTTGAGCACTCAATTGAAAATGTACACTTAACATATCAATCGTACTTATAGGTTGTGGTTCAGAGAGCTTGTTAGTCCAAATTAAGAAGATTAGAAGCCAACGAAGACAAAAGCCAAGATTAGAGAAGCAGTCCTTGGTAAAATGGCAAGCACACAACAAAAGGTTCGAATTGTATCTCTGTGGTATCCTTGAACACAGCGTCTTTTCAACATGATGTAAACACACTAACTAGCGGAAGTGTTTGTGGGCAGGTCAGAGTCGTGGGCAGGCAGGGATTATGCAAATGTGTACCTAGTGACGTATACCAGTAACAGGCAAAATATTTGAAAATATGATGACTCGTTAAGGCGATTCAGAATCGACTCTCTCTTTTGAGAGACAATATCTTTATTTAACTTTGCAGATTGTTTTCATTTAAGGATAGCTACGTTATAAACTGCAAAAGAGATATTTTTCAAAAACCCATATTACCTGCTCTTTAACTTTTATTAGACTGCAGATCGGGAAAAAAAAATTCTTGATAATCTTTAAAATGAGAGAAATCACTGACATAATTAGGCTTATTTTTCGACTGTCAGAAAAACAAAACCTTTTAATTGGCAGTGTTAAGTATGAAATTAAAATGAAAAAACATGAATAAATTCACAACAAGAACAAGATGCAGTATATATTTGCTACAAACATGTTATAAATGAATGCTGAATGATCTTGACAGTGAACGCTCTCCACAGATAGCTCTTACCTGCTATGCTGAGTGTCCGTTAGTGTCACAATATAGTGCACCGTAGTGTCAGTCGTAACTAGAATAAGCTTTAGGGCTTTTTACGGGCTTTTGGGGGAAATTTTGGGGGTGTTTTCATCTCGCTCACATGGAACTTTTGTTGATCTAATTTCTGGATATTCCAGCCTAGACGTGTGATTTACTCCAATACTAAAGCCGTGTCACACCAAGAGGAACCCTATATAAGGATGTGGTGACCACACGGTAAGTGGCGCGAGGCGACAAATCTTCTACAGTTACTGATGCCTCCTTCTATCCCGAATCTTTAAAACATGCATTGCATGCGTTGAAAGTGAAACCTAAAAAAAACAGCACGCATAAGAAAGCGATTGCACGCTTTCTCGAGCTTCAGCAAATGCACTCGATCACAGATTGCACGCTTCCCAGCCAAAACAACCCCCCACGTGAAATTTAAATAATAACCTGTGATATAAGATTTTGGCCATATTGCCTATATAAATATCATCCACACAGTCAACAGGGGGCTACACTTCTTGTATTTTGTTTGGGCACCACAAGGTGTCACTGTGGTCTCAAAGCTTACCCCTCACCTATTCTGGCTCGATTGCTTTTCCTGAGGTAAAACACACCCTGCTCATTAGAATCTGAATCAGAATGAGCTTTATTCAGGTCTGTTACCACATATGAGGAAGTGTGTTCGTGACAAAGCTTCCACAGGTTCAGAATGACAGTGGACAGAACAAAATAAGAAATAAAAGATGAAAAAAATTAAAAATGACGATCAGCTTCAGGGAAAACATGAATAATTAATCATTAGACTATGTTAGAAATTAATTTTTGAATCATTTTTTAGATCCGCGTAGAAATTTAGCTGACCCTCTCAGGGTAACTGTCTTGTCAATTCTAAGAGCGTAATTTCCTGTTAAGGGAAATAAACTGCCTTACTGTACGTTTACAAAAGCTTGTAGCATAAATCGCATGATAAGTGACATCCAGTTTATGAGCAAACATGAACCACGGAAAGTGTGATACAAGGAGGTTTTTAACCACATAAAAACCTTACAACTGTATACCTACTAAAGAAAACATACATGGTCTAACATCCTTAACAAACACTTAAACTATTCTAACATACTACATAAACACATAAACGCATACAGTTGGTATAGGAAAGGGTTAAAGCTTAACTCAGTACAGAGAAGAGCCATAAGGAATGAAATTTATGGAACCATTTAGATATTCAGAAGATCTACACCTGAGGGATACGTCAGATTCTTATTTCAAACACACCTTGGTAAAAAGGTGAAACTGATACCTAATGTCTCAATTAATAAGACTAAGTTTGAATAATTGCAAGTCTCGTCTGTCTGAAAATAGATTCCTGATGCATACGGGTGCGTTTTTCTCACTCCTCTCAGAATCCCAACAAACCACCGACTGGGGTGGGTCACATGGAGTGTGGCCTTTTAAAGCTTGCAGAGATTCACGCCTCTCAAGATGTGCTTGCCCAATGGGGAAGTCCGGAATATCAAGTGGGAGTTCTGAGATACTGGGACATTTTTATGGCCCTTTGTTTGAAAGAATGGTAATTTGCATATGAAACTCGGACAAAAATTATTAAAGACTCTTAGAACACAAATATGTTGCGTAGGTGTAAACATACAATAAACACTCTCAATTAGATCATCCGAATATGAATTAATAGATACTAAACATGGTAAAGGTTATAAATGTAAAGCTGACAGGAGGGGTTCGTTAGAAGCCTGCATACAGTATACAATTTCAAAGACAAAGTACACAATGCATAAATACCATGACCTGAAGGGATCATGTGTGTTCATTCAAAGACGGTTTCCTATTAATTAATTAGCAAGAAAATCCTCCCTGTGGATTTCCTTATGGGAAGGAAGCGATTTTCTAACCTAAATTCCAGGAGGTCGTAAAATTATGGTGTCGGGCTGCCATGGAACAGGGGTGTTCGGCTTCCTGGGTGTACAGATTTTGTCAAATCTAGCTGCAAAAATTATATTGTGTGGTGAGGTGGTCCAGACGCTACAATAAAATAATCAGATACGAATCAAATCAGATGAGCTTATGGACCACGTATTGTTTACACATACGAGGAATTTGTTGTCGTGACAGAAGCTTCCACAGTGCAAAAGAATGACAGTGACAAGACAAGACACAGATAATAAAAAATAAAAGAATAATAAAAAATAGAACAAGTAAATAAAGAATAAAAATATACAAATTGACAATTGTATGTAAAGGTATATAACAATAGACAGTTTGTATGTACAGGTATTTTAGTGCAAAAATGAAATGTAGACTAAGTATGTGTGTTACATAAATAAGTGTGTAAGTGTATAAATAGTGTTTTGTGATCCATAGTTATTGTCAAGTGTTCATGAAATGGATTGCCTCAGGGAAGAAACTGTTCCTGTGTCTGGACGTTCTGGTGCTCAGAGCTCTGTAGCGTCAACCAGATGGCAACAGTTCAAAGAGGGAGGGATTTTGCCAGCCCTTTTGCTCACTCAGGATAAGTACAGTTCTTGGAGAGAAGAGAGGGATGTACCAATGATTCGCTCAGCACTCCGGACTACCCTCTGAAGTCTTCTGAAGTCAGATTTGGTAGCTGAGCTGAACCAGACAGTAATTGAAGTGCAGAGGATGGATTCAAGGATGGCGGAGTAGAACTGTTTCAGCAGCTCCTGTGGCAAGTTGAATTTCCTCAGTTGGCAATGGAAGTACAACCTTTGTTGGGCCTTTTTTACAATGGAGTCAATGTGAATGTCCCATTTCAGGTCCTGTGAGATGGTGGTGCCTAGGAATCTGAATGACTCCACTGTTGTTACAGTGCTGTCCATGTTGGTGAGTGGGGGGAGTGCAGGGTGGTTTCTCCTGAAGTCCACGGTCATCTCCACAGTTTTGAGCGTGTTGAGCTCCAGGTTGTTAAGACTGCACCAGACAGCCAGCTCTTTAACCTCCTGTCTGTAAGCACACTCGTCACCGTCCTGAATGAGGTCGATGAGTGTGGTGTCGTCTGCAACTTCAGGAGCTTGACAGAGGGGTCTTTAGATGTTCAGGGTGGTTTTTTTCGGGGGGTTTTTTTTTTTGGGTAGACAGAAGAAGAGCAGTGCGGGAGAGGACGCAACACCTGAGAGCTCAGTGCTGATTTACGGGGCTGGGATGTGTATCTTTCCGACTCCCCCGTGAAGATCTTTGTGAAGATGGGGGCTAGCTGGTCAGCACAGGATTTCAGACATGCTGGTGTAACACAATCTGGGCCTGGTGCTTTTTTCCTCTTCTGCTTCCGGAAGACCTGGCGCACGTCATCTTCACTGATCGGAGGTGCAGGAGTGGAGGAGAGGGGGGTTGCAGGAGGTGTTAATAGTTGTGTAGAGAAGTGTTCAGAACTGGTGTGGGGTGTTTTTTCAAACCTGCAGTAAAATTCATTCATATCGTCTGCCAGTTGTTGATTCTCCACAGTGCTGGGGGATGGTGTCTTGTAGTAGGTGATGTCTTTCAGACCTTTCCACACTGATGCGGAGTCACTGGAAGAGAACTGGATCCTTAGCTTTTCAGAATAATTCCTCTTTGCCACTCTGATCTCCTTTTTCAGTGTGTATTTGGCCTGTTTATCCAAGACTCGGTCCCCCTTCCTGTAAGCATCTTCTTTGGCTTGACGAAGCTGTCTGAGTTTTGCAGTGAACCATGGTTTGTCATTGTTGTGGGTTAAATGAGTCCTGGTAGGAATGCATATATCTTCACAGAAACTGATATAAGATGTTACAGTCTCTGTGAGCTCATCCAGATCGTTTGCAGCAGCTTCAAAAACACTCCAATCAGTGAGGTCGAAACGGGCTTGTAAAACCTGCTCTGTTTCATTAGTCCAGTGGTTTTCAAACCTCTTAATGAAGTACCCCCAGCACTGCACATTTTGTATGTCTCCCTATATCTGACACACCCACTTCAGGTCTTGCAGTCTCCACTAATGAGCTGATGAATTAAATCAGATGTGATAGATAAGGGAGACATACAAAATGTTCAGGGCTGGGTGTACTAAAGCTGGTTGAGTAATAATGGTCCAGTATATTACTGTCTCTGGTGGGACATGTAACATGGTGTCTGTATTTTGGTAGTTCACAGGAGAGATTTGCTTTATTGAAGTCCCCGAGAATGATTAAAACACAGTCCGGGTGTTGTTGTTCTGTCTCTGTGATTTGATCAGCGAGTTTTTGCAAAGCCAAGCTCACCTGTGCTTGCTGAGGAATGTAAACACTCACGAGAATGAACGAGCAAAACTCCCGCGGCGAGTAGAAAGGCTTACAGTTAATAAAGAGCACATCTTCTTTAACACAGTTACATCTGTACTCCACCTTTCATTGATGTAAAAGTATGTCCCGCCACCACGCGATTTTCCCATTGATTCTGTGTTGTGGTCCTCTCTGAACAGCTTAAAGCGCATCAGATGTAGTGCGCTGTCTGGAATGGCGTCATTCAGCCAGGTTTCCGTGAAACACAGAGCAGCAGAATGTGAAAAATCCTTCTTTATCCGGGAGAGCAGAAGGTGTTCGTCCGTTTTTTTGGGTAGAGAGCGGAGGTTCGCCAGATTGATACTAGGCAACGGCGTTCGAAATCCGCACTGTCTGAGCTTCAAGAGCGCGCCAGCTCGCTTCCCCCGTCTGCGCTTCCTGAAGCGTTTGATCAGCGCTGCTGCTCCGCCAACTACAATGTCCAGCAAAACATCAGAATAGTCGAAAACCGGTGAAATATTGGGTGGTGTGTACTGCCGAATGTCCAGCAATTCGTCTCTGGTGAAACTGATTGCAGGGATATAACTAAAGACTATAGTCTAAAGACTAACAAACTAACAAAAACATAAACATAAAAACAACTGCGCAGCATGCCACGGAGGCAGCCTACGGACAAAGAAATGTAGAAATAAATACATGTGAAAATAAATAAATGTAGAAATAAATAAATGTGGAAATAAATAAAGAAAGAAGTAAATACATAAATAAATCTATAAAGGGGAAACTAAGGAAGTGGATATCGAAATAAAAGAAAAATAGAAATACAGACTAAGGAACATTATACTAATAATTTTTTTTTTTTTTTTTTTTTTTTTTTTTTTTACATTTCTTTGTACATTTCTTTATTTATTTCTAATTATGGCAGGGATGGCATTCCATACACTAATTTAAGAAGCACCCTCAGTGATTTGATTCTGGAGCCAGGCCTGGGCTTATGGCTATGGAATAGGGATGTAACAATATCAAAATCTCACGATACGATATTATTGCGATATGAAGTCCACAATACAATATTTATTGCAATATTTAAAAAAAAAAGACAAATTAAAAAATTAAAAAAATAAGATTTTGTACATTTTTAAGTGAAAAGATTCTACCTAATGCACTTTGAGAGTTCAAAATTAAAAGCTCCAACCCATGTTCTTAATCAAGAAAACTTAAGTCAGAAAAAAGTTAATTGACCCTGTATCTGAACTTTAAAGGGGACTTAACCCTCTTTTTATTTGTGATATACTGTCTCAGTCTAAATTACATTCACACTGGTGTTTTAGGAAGCCAAACAAATTAGAATATAATAATAATAATGGAGTGTCTATTTACACTAAGTACAAATAGCCTGCCTTCTTGGCAGAGGCTATAACTCCACCCACTAACGTGTGATTCGGCAAGTCAACATTACAAAAGACAATCGACAGTCATCAGCTACAGCAGCGCAGATGGTAAAATGTGTCAACTCATTTTGATGCGATCGACCCGGATCGAATCGCCTTTTGGTAAATTTTTCTCCCTTTTACAAATTCCAATCACATCAGAAAGCATATTTTAAATGAAACTAAGGAAATAACAAAAGTAAGGAAATAAAAGTATAGGGTAGGTTTAGGGGTTGGTGTAGGGAGGGCTTTATTGTCCCAATAAGATGGCATCCATTTAATAATTTGAATTAAAATTTACACTCAATAAGTTATTATTGGTGTGTATTTGTAATTCATTGAAGGGAACTGCCGTTAGCGCGAGTCCCGCTCGCTGAGAAGTAGGAGCAGCCACAGAGGATTCCGCCTGGTCTTAAAGCCTTCCTCAAACGGCTACGTTCACAAATAAAACAATATTTTGCGCTAAAATAATGATTAATTATCAATTGAGAATTTCAAATAGTCTGGTGGTGCGAATATGGGACAAACTGCGTTCCGTAGCTTTATACGGGACACTTCTTTGATGCTTTAAATACGGGAAGATTACGTATTATATGAAACGTTTAGCAACCCTATCATTAACCTGCAGGCTGCACTCTGTGAGTGGGGCTGCGAGAAAATAAAAAATAAAAAAAGTGGGCTGCTGTGAGTGCAGGCAGCCTAGGGAAAGCATATTTCAACCCCAGTGGCATTACAACACCGGCCCTTTCTTTTCTTTTTTTTCCCCCCCTTTTTTTTCTTTCATGGCCAAAAAACAGACCGCCACCGGAACATCCCTGGGCTCCCGATCTGCAATTCGGGCTGAAAAATGATGAGGGCTTAAGCATATGTTGTCAGTATCTTAACCTTGTTTTACAACTAGAAAAAGGCAAGGTCAGTTTAAATGTAACAAAAGCACACTACTACGCACTTGTCTTTTGTTTTGATCGTCATGCTCAGCAACTTAAAGTTATGTAACAGAAGTATAGCTGACTGATTTTATGGATTGAATATTTTTCAGAGTGAAACAGCTTTTAGAATGTGAAAAATTATAGATCAGAACTGGTACTATCCTATACAGTACATCTAATGAAGTCTCAGGTAAAGCTTGGTTACTGGGACCTGAAGAGCAGAAAATGCACCTCTTATCTGGATTGTGGCTGTGTGTGTTCTGTTTTTTTTTATGACGAATGGTTAGACCTTAGACAGGGAAGATGGCATGTTGAATTTTTCCTTGGATGAAAATGAGGCTGTGAGGAAACGTAGTCTTTACAATGGCACCACACTGTGTATAAAAGCCTACATGTACTTTCCATAACTCCCAGCCAACCCACAACGTTTAATTTGAATGATTAGCGTAATACCTTGCATTATGTAAGGAATAATTGATGATGGGCCATTGGATTTTTTGAAAATAATGCACACCCAAGGTGGTTTTGGACCTGTAAAAACTATTGCCGCAAGATGTTATGAAAATAGTTTTTCTCTGAAGCTAGGAGCTGCCACCATGTTTAAAAAAATAATAATTTCAAAACAACAGCAAAAACTGGAAAATAGAAACCTTTTAAAAAAAAATGTTTAATAATATTTCATAATATTGCTGTTTTTATTTTGATCAAATAAATGCAGCCATAGTGAGGGGAAGAAGCGTTTATGTTAAAATCATTCATAAGTGTAATGTTCCAATACTTGATCTGGTACGGTAATAATAACACCAATGTTATAGTATCAATGATATTATATTATATTATATTATTATCATGATTATTAAATGCTGCTTTTTATTTTTACAGGACAATAGTATGTATTATTACAATATAAGATATATCTTTAATGTGATTATATTTATATATATATATTCTGCTGAGGAAGTAAACTGAGGCATGTACACATGTGGTTAGGCTCCTCTGTATTTACCCAGACAGCCCCTGCATAACAAGAAGAAGGGGGTTGGGGAGCCAATGCTCAGAGGACAGATAGAGTATTTCGGAAACATTAGCGACAGCACACTGGGGAATTAGGGGAACAGGGTAGTAGGGTCTGCCGCACGAGCACTGCCCAGCTGCTAGTGTTTAGAGTATGCCATTGAAGCCGATACCATATGTGCAGAAAATAGTCAAAGAGGAAACTGTAAGGCAACCGTGCTCCAACCTCTGTCTACACAGAAGCTGGAGCACAATTGCTCCTTGCTGAGTTTAGGTTTGGCTACAACAGATCTTTTGTGATATCCCATCCGAGAGAAATCTGAAACAATTTGATGTGGTTGGGGATATATTTTTACAAGTCTTTTACCAAAGACTTTTTATTACCCCCACCCCCTCCCGTTTTGAGAGATGATATTGTGGAAGTCTTGTACAAAGAGCCATAAAGGCAATAAAATCAATATAGGGCTCAGTGCAAAGTGCAACCCATAATCCCTGCACCTTTTAAGTCAGCTATGGCGTGTGGAGAGGGCAGCTCTGGCAGAGCCATACAGCTTTACTTAGAGCCGTGATGCCATCTGATTTTCAACTCATACTGAAATAGTAACCCTGGATAATCCCTTGGGATTAAGAGGTGTTTATCCTGTCAAGCAGCATAGATGCTTTTTTCTCTCTCTGAGCCTTTTACCTTTCAAGAGCCCATTACCTCAAAGGCAGAAAAATAGGGGATTATCATTCAGTTGGCATGAGTTATGTGGTCCATTGTTGTGGAATAATTTACAAAAACTAGCAATCCCAGATAGCAAAGTGAAAACCATTGAATTAATGTTAAAAATAGTTGATTTGTCATTGTTAATAGCATTGAATTAATATCACTTGTGCACCAGCAATTAATGATGAAAAAATGTTGAAATGTTGGGAATCTCACACTGTAATATCTCACATTATTCACATAAAAAAAACACAACACACTCGTGAGCAATTATTTAAATAACCTCACAATGATTACAGTCACCAACATCTGACCCCAGTGGATCTTAGTTTTCATTGTCTCAACAAATGTATTATAACACATTGTTACAAGAGACAATGAAAACATAATATTAAAGTACAAAGAGTCAAGAGCCTAACTAAAGCAAACACTGATCACAATAGTGGTGGTTTGTTGAAATTTCAACATTTTTTCAACATTAATTGCAGGTGCAAAAGTGATTTTGATTCAATGCGATTAACATTGACAAATCAACCATTTTTAACATTGATTCAATGGTTGTTTGCTATCAGGGATGCTACTACTTTGGCAAAACTTTTCAGTAGTGTTACAGTTGCTTAGTTGCTCAAATGTGTAGTTTTTTAAATCACATGCTACTTTTCTCACATCATACAAAATTCAGTTTTTGTTGCATTATATTACCTGCACAGCATCACAGTCAAACAAATTGAGACAATAATAGAACATGCTCTCTTAAACTGTCGACTTGCTCTTAAACAGTGTTGAAAAGTATAAGATGTACATGAGATGGAAATTCATAAGAAATCAAACAAAAATATATGACCCTAAACTTAATTGTATATTGCATTATATTTTATATGATGCAATACAATTAAGTATTATGATCACGGGCACATTATTCTACTATAGCCTCTTAAGAAAACATTCATATCTTAGAGCATTTATATAGACGCTCAAACTGTTACTGTGGTTCAGGTCAGTACAGTGTAATGGTACTCAGCTAGTTTACACTGATGGCAGTCTGTCTTGGAGGACACTTTAATAAATCCATTCATCACTCATCACAGTTGAAAGGCAGAAGCGTTACTGGGAGATACCACAGATGCCAACCAAGCATTAACCCTGAATACAGAAGGACATGCTGGGAAATTTTAACCTCTGTTTATGGCCTACATCCACCAGTAGTGGATATGATCTTTGACCACAGAGAACTGGCACTGGATGAGCAAAGAGAGCAGCTGAAAAGCAGAAATAGAGGTGTCCTCATGCTTCTGCTTTAGAAGTGTAACCAAAGAGGTCTATACACATACTGACAAAAAATGTGTTTTTTTGTTGTTGTTTTTTTTGTGCAGCTAATATGCAAAATCAATGCCACACTGAAAAGCTAATTTGATGAGAAATAATTCGATTTTTAGTCTTTCTAAACACACTGGAGTTATGAAATGTTTCTGAAATGTTAAGCCAGTTTTAACTTTGATAGGTCTGATACCTTATCGAAAATCTTATATCTTGTCATCTAAACTTGAAAACAAACATTTTTTTCCCCATTCTCTCTTACTCAAGATGCTTTTTGGAATAATTTCAAATCATATGTATCATAAAGACTTGCACAAACATTTGTTCAATGCCAAGGATACTGTAATTTGTCATTTAAGATTCAATTATTTTTATACATTAAATAAGAATTTAATGCAAAATACAAGCATTTTACCATGTCTTAGATTTTTGGAGCCTACTGTATCTAATCAGGGGTTACTAAAATCATTTCTTTGTGCCCTTGAGCAAGGCACTTAATCCATGTTCACTCAGCCAGCATGTACCAGCAGTACATTCCAGCAGTACCAGCTGTACACCAGTTTTATAACATGGTTCTACTTAATGACAAGTGGAACATGCAAAGTGTTCTGCATTAAAGTTAATGGTCCTTCATCCCTGAATACATATGAAAAAAAGACAATCATCTGGGAGAGAGAAAAAAACAGCACAGTTTAATCATTAAAATATTTTTTGCCACAAGTCACTAGTATGTTAACCATGTCATGTGCTGATGTTTGGTGAAGATGCTTTTGAAAAAGGACAATGGTATGGTCTTGACAACACTGCTCCTTACTTATAACTATATTTTATTGAATACAAAAAGTGGTTCAAAATGCTTTTATTCAGAATACATTAAAATGCCATTTATACTTCCAGTGACTTAAATACACCTCTTCTATCATAAGCATGTAAAATGTATTAAAATTTATTTTGTTATTTTTTGGGAAACCTCAAAATATCAAGGTCTGACAAATGTTCAGATTTTATGATGAAGAAAAAAATACATTCTTGAATAGGTTTCTTTTTTGTTATTATTTTTAATAATAATAATAATAAATATAGCTGCAATCAGTGATTTGATGAGGGGTTCAAGCATTTTAAGGGCTGACATCAGAACACATCCATGATGAAGACTATTTTAACACACACATACACACAGACATGAAAGGGTTCAAGTATAATACTTAATACACACTTGCAATACATGCACACACATGCAAACACATTTGTTTGTAGATATAGAGATTTCAATAAGTAAATGATAATTAACAAAATGCTTATTTCCTGTGAAAAACTATATTAGTGAGTAGAATGAGCCAATTGGTGATCCTCTGCTGCCATCTAGTTGTTATAATGGCAATTCCAGCGAATTTGCCATTGAAATATATTGTTTTCACCTTTTTTTTCTTTACTGTTATTGAGGCACCTATTGTCTGAGCTCTATAAATGTAGCATTTTGCATGATTATCTAGAATCATATGACACATGTGTTCATATTTTTCATTAAGTTTTGAGCTTTCTTTTTATGATTTATAGTCTTTGGGTACACTAAGTAAAGACAATATTATTAAATTGTCCTGTTATAAATATCCAAATGCAAAAAAAAATCAACATTGCTTTGATAATTATTGACCATAAGAGTCCAAAGAAATGTACTGCACTTGTTTTATTGTTTTTGAGTTGAAAACCTAGGACTAGTTCACAAAACTATTTTTTTTAATAATCTCAGATATTTAAAAAAACAATTGAAGAATATTTAAGAAATGATTTGATTGACAGCAGTAGTCCTAGAGGCAAAGTTGTTCAGAATTAGGATATCTATCATATGATATGCAGTGTGGTTTATGAGTAAATATATAAAGTTTTTTTTTTTTTTGCAATTTGAGGTCATTTACCATAGAGATATTGGGCCCTCAATTTCGGTAAACAAACATACAACAGAAAATTGGGTGTGCAGTCGTTTCTAGGTGAAACTTGGAATTAATTAATATGGATGTGAGCGTTGGCTATGATAAAATGTCACGTCTGGCCTCAGCTTGTGTACACAAGTTTTGGGATCAACCTGAACTTGCACACAGAATAATAAATCCTGTGAGAATTGTATAATTACAGCATTTTGTTCCTTTAGATAATTTCCCTGACAACAACCGAAGCTCACTTAGTCCATCTAGAATCCAAAATAGGATGGTGTCTGTGACCCATTTAAAAATTCCACACACACACACACACCACAGACAACACACAACTATATATATATATATATATATATATATATCAATTCTATCTATATATATAATATACATTATATATATATATATATATATATCTAGATATATATATTATATATAGAGACCGTATATAGTATATATCTGTCACAGGTCGCACATTTTCAGATGCAATGTTTTGCAATTTTAATTTTTTTAGAAGTGACAGAAAAATCTGAAGGCCATCTGTCACTTTGACAGATTACACTGAGGGTGAGCTATTGCAATCTTCCCACCCTTGTCCAGTTGGTGGCGAGTGCGCTTCAGTGTGGCAGCAGAGCGCGGGATCATCAGCCTCCAGAAAAAAATATGTCTATTGCGTTAGGCTAACTGAGACTTGTCATAGCACTTGCATTTTATTGTTCTTTTGTTGATTTTGATTGCTTCTATGTCCTCATTTGTAAGTCGCTTTGGATAAAAGCATCTCCTAAATGACTAAATGTAAATGTAAATAAACTTACGGAAACAAACCATAATTTACAGAAATTTCAGAACAAATATGTTCCTGTAGCTCAGTGGTAGAGCATTGTGTTAACAATACAAAAGGTTGTGTGTTCAATTCCCAGGGAACACACATACTGGTAAAAAAAATGTATAGTATGTGTATAATGTATGAATGCACTGTAAGTTGCTTTGGATAAAAGTGTCTGCTAAATGCGTAAATTTCAAGCGAAAGAGTGAT
The DNA here is from genome assembly GCA_018155175.1 of Sinocyclocheilus anophthalmus. NCBI lineage: Eukaryota > Metazoa > Chordata > Actinopteri > Cypriniformes > Cyprinidae > Sinocyclocheilus > Sinocyclocheilus anophthalmus. The sequence continues at coordinate 38,559 of JADLZN010007423.1, read as the reverse complement.
CAGTTTTCATGTGCGCTGGCCACTACTTATCTGTGGTGTCTACATGCGGATCTGTATGCCACATTAAAAATTGCCAAATGGTAGTATCGTGTTTGACTTTCCTAATAAAATGGACAGCAATTGAAACTGAGACTTTTTTCATATCAAAAGCTAGCCATTGCGATTTATTTGGATGTGAGGCGCACTATATGCATTGTTCATTCATCAACTGAAACAGCATCGATTGGGTTTAGAATCGTATTGGTTCATAACTGCGAATCTATTAAAAATTGACAAATCGTTTTTTTGTTTTACCCGCCCTAGCATTTTTTTTTTTATTTGCCTCTAGCTGTCTGATCCTTGTGTTTGACTGAAAAGTGGACGCACAAGTCCCTCTGTTTAATCTGTTCTGATTTCATAAATAAATACATGCATAAGCCTGTGCTCGTCCTGTAGGTTCCTTATTAAAAATGAAAATTTGAACAAAAATACAAGCAATTAAATGTATTACAATTAAAATATGTAATTAAAATTACTGGTACTAATATTTCTGATGACTGAATTTTTTTACGACCCGTCCTAAAATATGGACAATGTTAAGTGCTGAATGTAGATTTGACACCGAGTGGTTGAACTAGGTATTGTAGTCCAAATTCAAAATATTGGAGAGGCTTTTTTCACCCGGTCCCTCCTCCTCAGACTTGACGCACACGCAGGTTGCCAGATTGACTACACCAACAGGAACGAGCGCACCTGACGATGGAAAGCATTGAGCCTTAACACTGTAAGTTGATCAGTTAATGTGTACGTTTGCAGTATTTGTATTGTTTGCAAATTATAAACCACCTCATGTGAATTTTTACATGGGGTTGAGGTGCGTGGACCCTCGTAGCTAAAAAAAAGAATATAACAGAAGTGTCTACCTAGCAATGTATGTTAGCATAATTTCACCACATCAACTAATTCAGACACATTTGCATTTGTTACATTAAATAACATTTCGTATTTGTATTTCGTAGTTTTCATATTTTTCTATCACGGTTGTTACCTTTATGATAAACAGCCATGACCCGTCTGCACCTCCACACTAGTCGGCCACACTGTCTCGAATAAACGCTGTCTGACTAACCAGGTATCACGAAACACAATGTAAATGCGAGTACTGTCTGAATGTCGAATTAAATTTAAATATTCCTACTAGTAGCCAGGATACATCATTAACCAAGCTTGACATACATTAACTTACCTGTCAAGGAGACAATTAGCTGACTCAGCATTTTCAAACCTTTTCGTTTTTAACTGTCCTCCATCTCTAAATTGCATCTCCATATGTTAGTCCTGCTTTTATATACTTTGTTGATCAAAATTTTTTTGATGATTCGCGGCTTTTTTTGATGGCAGAAAGTATTTTCCCGCTCTGACCCCTTTCGGTTTCCAGCTTCCATGACTGAAATGAATACACTGTGTTTCCCGCCAACTGTCAACCCGGGGTGCCAAAATACAATTGGGTAAACTGGCAGTGGGCGTTTCCAAAAAAAAAAACCAAAACTGAATCGACATTCCGGTCCCGAACGCACATTTTCAAGGATATTAACTGACTGTAGCATTGTTTTTTTTCATAAAACACATATTTTAACGTAGCATGTTTTCTTAATATCTGCATTCTACCAAATATCTAACAACATATCTGCTTTAGGAGTCAAAACTGCATACAGCAACCTTTAAGGCTAACGCAACCTCTGAGATAATATTATATATCATATATATATATATATATACTCAGTTTATAAAAAATTTACTCTAATTACTTACTGATTGTCCAATTAGTTCATTTAATTAACCACAAATTACATTTGGCTGTGAAAATACCCCCAAAATATTACTTAAACAGGGGTGCCTATTCCTATTCCCGGAGATCTACCGTCCTGTAAAGTTCAGCTTCAACTCTGATCAAACACAATTGAACCAACTAATTAAGGAGCACTTGATAATTACAGACAGATGTGTTTGATTAGGGTTGGAACTGAGCTCTGCAGGTAGGTAGTTCCCTTTCTGTCGGACACTCTCGACATCACGTCGGTGATGACCGATGAATTGGGATCTCGCCAGAAAGACCAATCCACTTCGAGTGTAACTAAACGAGCCAATGGACATCGGCATGCGGGTTTTGCATCTGGCTGCCACACCCCACAGCGCGGGTATAAGAGGCAGCAGGTGCACCGCATTAATTCAACTTTTCGCTTTGGAGCTGAGCGGTAGTGCATCACTACTGCTCTCTACTTCGGTGTTGCAGAGAGACAAGTGAGTGCGGGCGTTACGGCACAGCAGCGGTGGTCACGGTCTCACGGCGGATAGAAATAAAAAGATCATCCTCGTGCAGACAGCCACACCAGGCGTGTGCGGTGGCCAGCTCCCCTGCGTGCTTCAGCACAAAAGAGCATTTCTCTAAAAGAGCAACACGGGTGATCGCGTCTTTTTGAAGATGGCTTATCACCCATGCGTTTCTGGGTGCGGTCGCGATCTGGTGCCTCGGGACGGTCACGATCACTGTTTGGGCGTTGAGCATGCTGAGCAAGCGTTCGTGGATGGCACATGTTCTATTTATGGGGACATGCCCATCTCGGAGTTGCACAAAAGACTTTGCTACGTCAAATGTGGCGGGGTCCCTCTGCCTCTGCCGCGATTCACTGTTCGTCCCGGCAATCGGGGCGGCGCTGTATCTGTTGGAGTCAGAGGTGATTTGAAGATCACGGTGATGGCTTCCCCAGAGGAAGGATCAGGAGGCCTACACAGGGCACTGGAGGGGATAGCACCTGTGGCGTGTTGATAGGGATCCCAATTCGTCGGTCATCACCGATGTGACATCGAGAGTGACCGACTGAAAGGGAACGTCTCGGCTACGTATTTGAGTCATGTCCCTGTCCCCTGTCACATCCCGTCGCCACAGTTGCTTTAACAGCGCTGAGCTGCCGTGTCACCGGCTCGGCTCCTCAGCAAAAAACCTGAATATGCGCTGCATCTGCAGCCTACTTATACTCACAATTTTCATGTCATATGCCATTGACTCGTTTATTTGCACTTGAAGTGGATTGGTCTCTCTGGTGAGATCCCAATTCGTCGGTCATCACCGATGTGAACCTCCATTCCCGCCTTCCAAGGAATGAGGTTACATAGTAACCGAACCTCGCCAGACCAGGATCGTGATCCTGAGGTAACGCTAATGATTTTAAGTATTAAGTAGACCTTAATACCAAATAGTAGCTTTAGAAAGACAATATAAAATGTATTACACATAAACGTTTAGGCTACAATGGCCTAACATAAACTAGGTAACATAAGAGAATTTGAGAAACTTTTTTTTCATTAATGCAATGGAAGTCATTGGTAACAAAAAACAGCTGCTACCAAAAGTCTTCAAAATACCTTCTTTTATATTTCACAAAAGAAAGTAAGTCAGCCTTTTTTCTTTTTTTAATAAATTAATGCTCTAAATAAGAAACGTCTCGGTTACGTATGTAACCCTCGTTCCCTGAATGAGGAAACAGAGACTTCACTTCGTGGACAACATTGGTATCCTCGCTTAGGAACCAGCCACTTCGAGTTTTAACTAAAGGCACGGTGCAAGCATATTCAGGTTTCACTGAGGAGCCGAGCCGGTGACCCAGCTGCTCAGTGGTGGTACAGCAGCCGTGGCGACGGGACGTGACATGACGTCTCCATTCCCTCCTTCAGGGAACGAGGGTTATATACATAACCGAGAAATTCCCTTTCAGTCAGTCACTACGAGTCACGTCTGTGACCGACGAATTGGGATCCCTAACAAAGCGCCATGGATGCTGCCCCTTCCAGTGTCCTGTGTGAGCCACCTGCGTCCCTTTTTTGGTGTAGGCCGGGGCTCGCAACTAGAAGACCAGTTACTGTTGTCGTAGCACTACCCACTCATTGAGATTGGATAACACTGGGAAAACAAACCCATTCCACTTGGAACAGGAACATTGCAGAAGCCCCATCCTTCCCGAAGGAGGTTTCGAAAGTACTTACACATATGACATCCGTTTAGGTGCATACGGAAGATTAGAGGTTATTGTAACCCTCATGGAAATGGCAGATATCTGCCGGGGAAACACAGGCTCGAGGCTATACCATGGACTTTACACATATGGAATCCACTTATTTCTCGTACCATATTGAACCCACCCTCTACCGTCGTTCCCAGGATTCTCGATTGAGGCCCTGCGCCGACGTTTGTCATCTGGCGGCCGGTGATGGAGGACTCGACAGGTTCGACAGTACGGACTCTCTGGATCGGTTTTAGCAAGCCGACCCGAAGCCTGGGCATCTCAGTGCTTCTACCCGTTTGAGGTGATAACATAGGAGGATACCGGCTCCACACGGAGGTTATAGAATCTAGCGAACGTGTTGGGGGTCGCCCAGACCGCAGCTCTACAAATATCTGTCAGCGAGGCGCCATGAGCCAGCGCCAAGGAGGATGCAACACTTCTAGTAGTGTGAGCTTGCAACCTGAGTGGGCAGGGCACACTCTGTGCCTGATAAGCCAGGGTGATGGGATCCACTGTCCAGTGGGCCATCTTCTGCTTAGAGACGGCATTCCCCTTTTGCCAGCCTCCGTAACAGACAAAGAGGTCCTAAAGCTTCGTGTCCAGTCTACTTTAGCAGCCATATCCCCCTGCAGCCCAAGACTGGTTGCACACTGAAGCTAAGCAGGGTTGAGCCTGGCCAGTACCTGGATGGGAGACCTCCTGGGAAAACTAGGTTGCTGCTGGAAGAGGTGCTAGTGAGGACAGCAGGGGTTGCTCACCCTGTGGTCTGTGTGAGTCCTAACGCCCCAGTATAGTGACGGGGACACTATACTGACAAAGCACCGTCCTTCGGGTTAGACGTTAAACCGAGGTCCTGACTCTGTGTGGTCATTAAAAATCCCAGGATGTCTTTTGAAAAGAGTAGGGGTGTAACCCCGGCATCCTGGCCAAATTTGCCCATTTGGCCTCTGACCATCATGGCCTCCTAATCATCCCCATACACTGATTGGCTTCATCACTCTGTCTCCTCTCCACCAATAAGCTGGTGTGTGGTGGGCGTTCTGGCGCAGTATGGCTGCTGTCGCATCATCCAGGTTGGATGCTGCACACTGGTGGTGGTTGAAAAGATTTCCCCCTTCTATGTAAAGTGCTTTGAGTACCCAGAAAAGCACTATATAAATGTAAAGAATTATTATTATTCGTAATAATGTACCTTTTCAGGCTCTGACGGTACAAAAAAAGCACAGCTAAGGGCTGGGCTCCTCCTCCGGGCACGAGTGCAGTTCACTAACCTGATCCCTGAAGGGGTAGAGGATCTGGACATACCGCCAGGGCCTCATGATCACATGGAAGTCCGCCTGCCCAAACTTTAGGCACAATCCGTCTGACCTAAAAGGCGTGCAGGCCCTACCCTCTTGATGGAGGCCACTGGGGGCAAGGCAGGAGCAGAGTTTTCATTGGGAAAGAAACTTTGCTCGACTGACTGCCAAGTCAAATGGGCTTCTGCTGTAGTGCTTTGAGCACTAAGACAGGTCCCATCAGGTTATAGGAGGGGCCGGGAGTCATTAACCTTCTCACGCACCCTAAAGAGCCTTATTGACCAGGTCATGCTTCCCTGCTGACTTCCCTTCCACGTGGTCATGGTTAGCAGCAGTTGCAGCAACATAGACTTTAAGGGTGGAGGGAGAAAGCCTTCACTCCAACCCTTGCTGCAAAAAAGAAAGCACGACCACCGTCCGAGGTCTCCGGTCAAGGCTGAAGCGTGCGGTGCTTTCGCAGAAGATATCTCTGAGGTTGTGCATCATCTACCCTGTTACCTGGGGTAGTCACCTAGAACCTGGTCCTCGTTCCCGTCTAGTTTCCAGACGCAGGGAAGTTTTCTCACTTATTCATTACGTGGGTTCCACAGGGTGCCCCATCTTTGAGTCAGTAGATCCTTCCTCAGAGGAATCTGCCAGGGAGGGGCTGTCGTGAGGAGCATTAGTTCCGGGAACCAGGTCGGGGTAGGCCAATAGGGTGCTACCAGCAGGACCTGCTTCTCGTCCTCCCTAACCTTGCACAGCGTCTATGCGAGAAGGCTCACTGGGGGAAAAGCATACTTGCAGCCCGGCTGTGTGCAAGGTGTCCCTAGCCGAGTGTTTCCTCATTCCGGGAGAAGACAACTGCAGTGGAGAGGGTTTTGGGGGGGGAGGGGGGGGGGGGGGGGGGTCTTAAGAGTCAAAAGTCTACCTGATGCCTTCTAAACGTCGCCCAAATCAGCTGGACCGTCTGGGGATGGAGTCTCCATTCTCCCGGGAGCATAGCTTGTGACAGCTCGTCGGCCGTACGGTTGAGCAGGCCCGGAATGTGTACAGCACGAAGTGACCTCAGAACCTTTCCGACTCCAAAGGAGGAGGTGGTGTCTAGTTTTTTGACATTGCACGGGCACAAACCAGTTGTCCGGTTTGATGGACGCAACGTGTACGTGTTGTCCGTTCAGAGGGATAGAGTATAACTTTTACATCCTCCCCGGCCCCCTCCTATATCCCTCTTGGGACGTGTTGTCCTTCAGTCTCAGCAGGTGCTTGCCTCTTAAGGCGCCCTTTGAAGATGGGTCGAAGCCGGCACAAAAAAACACACAGCTAACGACTCAGGCAATTGCTTGCCAGTGCAGTTGGGGCCCTGTCCAGACCCCTGGCACTGCAAGCCCGTTGTATGTGGCCCTTCAGCCGGTGTTTGAGGCATCCGTGTGAACTACAGCATGCCTGGAGACCTGTTCTAGAGGCACCCCTGCCCAGAGAAACGCAAGGTCTGAACACGGGGTGAAGGTTTGTCGGCAGGCCAGTGTCACTTGGACCCGGTGAGTGCCGCGGCTCACCTCTGCTCGTGACTTTGCCCATGAAGCAGAGCGGAAGCATTCCTCCACTCACTCATCCAAGCAGCCCCAGTGGCGTGACTGCCGCCGTGGCTGCCATATGCCCCAGTAGCCTCTGAAATAGTTTCAGTGGGACAGCTGTCCTGCCCTTGAATGAATTCAAGCAAGTCAGCACCGACGCACACGTTCCTCTGTGAGGCGTGCTGTCTGTTCGAGGTGTCTCTTCTCGCTACCCGCGCCCTCACCCACGACATACGAAAACTCCATACCGGGAAAATAGATCCTCTGCGTCGGGGAGAGTTTGTACTTTTCCCAGTTGACCCGACAGACCCAACTGGCTGAGGTGCCGGAGCAACAGGTCCCTGTGCTCAGTCGCCCGACATGTAATCCTGATACTATCTTGTCCTCGGTTAATCGGCAGGAACCCACCTCCTCTCCACCTGTTGATGATAGTGGTCGGAAACTCCTTCTTCCTTTGCTCGCTGAGAGGAACAAGACCCCCCGCCGCAAAACTTTCGGAAGACACGGGAGAGAGGGCAGCCTGAAAGGGAGACCGTGTACTGATTGCACACCCCTTCATAACGACAACCAACCACAGAAATGGTCTGTGGCGCGGAAGGATCGATCCTTCAGGTCGAAAGGCTCTCATTCTGCAAACCAATCTCGGGTGGCATTGTGGGTAAATACCATTCCGCGTACGAGCGTTCGTTGTAGTCGTCAACATCGGGAAACGGAACCGGGGGGAAGAGCCCGGTTCAATACAACCGCGTAGGCCAGATTGGTCTCATCTAGCCTGTCCAACCTTTCCTTGGGACAATGAAAGTAGGCTTTAAAACCTCCACGGTCTTCATGTCGGCTGGAGGGACCTGCTCTATCGCGTCCTTCGCCAGTAGGGAACAGCAACTTTCCGCATGCCGAAGGACATCGGCCGCTTCCACTCGACCCTACCCTCTCGCGTCCGGGCATCTGTCGTGTTTAAAGCATAGCCGACAATCCCGAATCCGATTAAGGCATTGCTACGGTCCCGGAGGAGAGCAGTGCAACCGAATCTTCCTCTCCAGAAAGCTCTCCCTCCGATGCAGTGATCGACATCCGTTCGTCGGGAGGAGCACCTAAGGATACTGCTGGTACGCTCTTTGAGCGCGTTCCTTTGGCGGCTCAACTGCAAAGTGCAAAGCGCTAGAGGATCGATGGTCCCCCGAGGGGTTGGTTCCCTGAGGGGTTTGCCACCACTGCAACCCTCAGGTCATCCCGTTCTCCTGCCCGAAGTAGTTTCTCTTCCTGGCTGCCCCTGCCTCAATGTTTTTAAAGGCCAGACACGTGGGTAGCGGTTGGTGCCAATCCCCGGTGCCAGAATAACGCCACATCCCAAACTGCACGGGTGAAACAGCACTGTAAAAGATGATCCTCAGCTTTTACAATATGCCCCATGTAACTCTTTTAGAGAATAGGCTTCTTGCAGGAATGCTATTTTTGGTGCTGAGACACACAGGGGAAATGGCCGCATGCAGCACAACGTAGAGAAATGTAATACAACGTGAATGCCAACCCGGGGGAGACGGATCGCCAAACGCAGACTACGACGCCTCTGGAAGCGAAAGACTGTCCCCAACCAAAAGCTCCCTAGATCCCGCGGTAGACTCGTCGCATTTAGCAGTTTGTTAGGAGTAGAACGATGTTGTTGCTCGGCTCCGAAGTGAAAAGCTTGTATGCACAAATTGGGATCTCGCTTAGGGAGACTAATCCACTTCGAGCGTAAACTAAACAAGCCAATGCACATTGGCATGCGATTATTGCATCCAGCTGCCACTGATCACAGCGTGAGCATAAAAAGGCAGCCGGATGCAATTATTGCATGCCAATGTGCATTGGCTCGCTTAGTTTACACTCGAAGTGGATTGGTCTCTCTAAGCGAGATCCCAATTTGTCGGACACCGACGTGACGTCGAGAGTGACCGACTGAAAGGGAACTAAACGGCCAGCAGGTGGCGGTAAATGTCTTTGAGTCATTCATTCATTTGATTTGTTCAAACGGCTGATTCATTAAATAATTCAGTAAATGGCTCACTTTATGAATGGGCCTTTTAATCATTGATCTTGTATAGACATCTTAGACAAAGATTGGTTGCATACCATGCATTTTTTATGTATGTGTACCAAGTTTGGTAAAAATATCTCAAATCGTTCACAAGTTATAGCCATTAGAGTAAAAGTAACTTCGCCCACTTCAAAAGTTTTGGTGCCCCTTAGCGACCATGAATCAAAATTTCAACTTTTTTTTTCTTTTGGATCGGGTGAAAAACCTAGGACTAGTTTGCAAAAGTATGTTTTGGTTAAAATCAAATGTAAATATTTTTCATATCATATGAAATTGTTGATTTCAATGATATGAGACACTTGAGTCTATGAGAAACGGTTCAGGAGTTATGGCCATTTTTCTTTGTCTTTGTGACCCTGTAGACTGGGGGAGTACTACCATCTTTCAAAGTAACGGTTTGGTCTGCATGATCAGTTTTAGCGCAGAAAAATAACAATAATAAAAATTCCTACAAAAACAATGGAGTTTCAGAACAATCTGCCTGAACCCCTAATAATAATAATAAAAAGTCCGGTTGTAAATGTTTGCAGGTGCAGATCCTCAAACAACACAACCACGAACAAAATCTTTTAACAATAACTTGAAACACTTTGAAATAATCACTCAGATGAACCAACCCGCAAAAAACTGTGTCACTGATACATTTGACAGAAATATCCCCCAGGTCCGCTTAAATAAGGGCTAGGCGGGGCTGAAGTCCCAGGGCCCGCGGATTGAGGGGGCCCGACGTGATTGGCTGTGGAGGAAAGGAAATTGATTGGCCATCGGGAGCACCCGAGCTTTTCCCGGTGTGCCAATTGCAGAAATCCCACCACGCCCCCACATATTAGTGTCTGCGCTATTTCAGTCCAAAAGATATGAGTGATAAAATGTCTTTGTACTTGTTTAAACTAGAGCTGTGGGTTTCTTTTAATCACCTCGGCTTTACTGTAGCGCATGGGAAACAAACACTAAAAGCCAAGTGATGAAATGGCTCTAAGTTACCTGATTAAACCGTGCAGTGCAAGAGAACAGCTGGACCACACCAGACCGGTGTCTCGCGCCCGCACAGAGCTGACAACGACTGCAGTTCGACACTTTCGCCCCTCTATTGAAGTGATAATAAGCAGCGCTTGCCCATTTAAATTCGACACACGACACTTTTATGTGAACAGTAAAGTCTCTGTGGTGAAGGTACATTAAGCAATTTAATCCGCACACCACCACACCTAGGCTAATTAACATGCAGTTGCTGACACTGTAGAAATATGGCATTAATTATATTTATTATTAATGTCACAAAAATTGTTATAGGCTACTTATTGCCTATCAAATATTGGGTCAAATAAAGGCAATAAGTCACATTTATAAAGGTTTACTAATACTATAGTTAACTCTGGATTCAAGAATTAGATTTTCATTAGGGCAACTAAGAAGAATTTAATAGTTCTAACTTTAATTGCAGAAAAATATGAATTCAATAATTAAGAGCTTGCAATATAATGGAATATTAATATTGTTAAATGCATTTTAAGAATTTGTAAATATCATTTTTTTCGTCTGTTATTTATTACTAAATAATTTATTTGTTTTTTCCAATTGCCCTAACCCTAGCAAAACATTTATGGGGGACTGTGTTGGCCAGATGGGCTGAATTTTAGCACCAGCCCTGATGATTCTCTTCTTCTAGGGCCAGAAAGAAGACCTTATAATAAAATTATTTAAACTAAACTCCTTAAGGGAGCTGTATATGCTCAAAAGTTGTTGCTGCTTCTGGAAACCTGTTTGCTTTGGCTTCATATATCTGGTGTTATTGTATTTATTATTTTGTGTTGTAGCCTGGAATATTTAGTGTGCATACTCATTATGTCTCTGTGTGTTGGAGATTTGATAAAAAAAAAAAAAAAAAACATTATTCCTGTGGTAAAAACGTTGTGGCACCAAGATAGGCTACTATGAAGGGGCGCCCTTGGGTTTGCTATAGCCCCAGGGCCCTATGTCTTCTTAATCCGGGCCTGGAAATAGGTGATTGATATGATCATGTTATTGGAGAAATTTTTTTAAAAACTAAGGTGACTTCATCCATCATGCACCAGTTGTTGAATTTGAGGGGCAGAATGTCACACTAAGCCTCTTCCTTTCCAGTGTTCTGAGTGTTGTGATCTCTGTACCTTTGTAACTATGTGTGGATTGCCTTATGCTGCTACCTCAGGCTTTTAAACTATAGATAGAATTGATCCAGTAAGCGTACAGCACACATGCTAGAGTCTGTGCAGTGAGTTGTGGGCTGCTCTATGAGCTTTGCACCTGTTCCTGTCCTGGATCTACTGACAGTGTGTGAAAAGCAATAGCATTCTGCTGCAGACTCACAGCGGCATACATGACAGCTGTTTCAGGACAGCAGCGCCAGGCCAACAGTCTAAGACCAGAAGTTAGGGTGGAAATTAACTTAGGGTTAGTGGTGCTGTCGGTGCTGTCCTGAAACTGCTGTCACATATGGCACTGTGGTACTACAGCTAGACATTTCTCATGAAACCTTGGCTTGCAGGTCTAGGCCAAAGTGTTTCACTAACCGAACATTTTTTTTAGTACATACTAGTACTTATGAAATGCACACTAGTCCAATGAAAAGTGTACTTATGAAAAAGGAGAAGTAGGCAATCTTACTAAAGTCCTTAAGTTTTTTTTCTTTCTTTTTTTTCACTTTTCTAATTAATTAACACATTTCTAATTAATTCAAGAGACCTCTTTACAACTCTGAGCATGCTTGGCACATAAACAGAGCCAAATGCCAACTGTATTTCATGTCACATGGTAAACAAGATCAGCTTGTGAATAGATTTGCCTTATGATATAGCCTAGAACAGGAGCAACATGCTTATTGCTGATTGATCAAAATGAAGGGTGAAGAAATGTTGTCATCAGTATCTTTATATTCAGTGTGAGCAGCCCCCTTTGCTGACTTTACACATTTTTGACCCCTTTACACATTTTTGTTGATCTGAATACAATTCTCAGACCGCATATTCTGCTTATATGATTATTAGGGGTCCAAACATGAAGTGCTGCAATCCTATTGCATTTGTAGGATTTTTATTTATTTATTTCGATTTGTAGGATCATTTGCCCCAAAGAAGGGGAATAACAATTTTCAATTTAATTAATCTTTTTTTTTGTTTTTTTTTGTAGCACACCCTGTAGGAGCCATGACATATGGGGCACTAATCCATTACGAGAGTTCACTTGAGGGATACTTCCCCATAATAGATTCCTGTAGTGAGTTCCTCCACAAAACTCAGCCACAGAAAGAGTGCTTGAGTGATGGAAGGGTAGTCCAGGGTTCATAAGAAGGGACTGAACTGGACTCAATGAGCGGATATTGGGCCCCCCCAAAAAACCTTTTTTTCAGAGGAGGCGGGAAAGCGCTGAGGCCGAGTTCTACACCCCTACTTAGGCAGCACCGAGTCTAAAAACATTGCTGGGTCTCTCCTCCCTGCATGGGGTTTGGGGAGCACAGAAGAAGCTTTGCCATGCCCTGACATTTGTGGGATTTTTCAGTATCTTAAAAACATATTAAATGGCTAAAGTCTGATTACACTTTAATTAGCACAAACTGGGCTACAATAATATGTGAGCAACATGAATGTACATGTTTGTGTTTTTGAGAAAACAACGTTTATGCATGGTAAGTAAAAAATTTAAATTTTTAAGTCATTAAAATAAGGCCATAAAACACATACAGAACATTTGTTCACAAGACTTTTGAGAACTGGATGTTGTAGACTAGAGTTTTTGCCACAAAATGGTTTTCACAGAAAACAAAATATTCATTCAACATTTGTAAGACATGTTTTGTGATAGAATGCCCGTATGCGAGGGAGTGACAATGACCATGAATATTTAATGATTCACACCTGAGAGACAAAGGGTCTCCCCAAATAATGTGAGGCGAGTCCAATAATGGGTATTTGTATTTTACTTACAACACAGTATATTCAAAATGTACAGTGAAGGTCAAAGACACACTATCGTGCACGCTGATCTAACCACAGAGATGTGAACAATACCTTTCTGTCATTGCTGAAACAGATCCTGTTAAAATGTCGAAACAAGTAAACCATACCTGGTATTTCCAATCTGTTTGCTGCTTCTTTCCATGGATTCAAGAAAAAAAAACAGCCTCATCATCAGTAGTCAAGGATGTTATTTTGCCACATTTTATGTAAAACATTAGCCCAATGTTGTTGAACATCTGATGTTGGCATAGCACTGTCAGAGAAGTAAAGTCTTCAAGGTATCTGGTCACCAAAAAAAAATAAAAATAAAAACATCTGTTAGCATGTTGATATCAGGAGCAACTATATTATTACATTAGCAATCACTAATATTGGTCATTTGTAACTCCTAAATACTGTAAATGAATGAATGAATAAATAAATAAATAGATTTTGATAGTACATAAAGCCCAGCCATGCTTTGTATGTATTATACAATACAAAAAAATTTTATATCTGGAAAACTAGGTCTACACTTGTTAAGCATGCCATAAACATCTACATATTTGCCCAAAACAGAGTCAACAGTAATAGTTTTATCTAACATCTTTAGTTACATTGAACAACATACTTGTATATTGTATTGTTTTTTATTTTTATAGAAACTTTAAAAAAAAACATCCTGGCATCATGCGATTTTTCCAATTTTTTTTTTTTAAGAATTAAATAATTAATTTGGAGTTGAACATAGCAACCCATGCTGCATTAAAATAACAGATTGGAGATTAAATAATAGCAGAACTGTCTCATTTTAAATTAATACTAAAAACTGAGATGAAAAATTTACTTCAGCCAGAAAATGTACTTTTACTATGGTAAAATAAATATTCAGTGATAACTTCAAAAGGCTTTTGAATTTTGGCGCACTTTTTATAGTGTTGATATGGCAACTAGTAAAATACCGTAAAATTTGGGTATGCTAGATGTGTGAAGATATAAAGCCACCTGTGTTAACAAAGTAACTGCATTAGTTTGTGCCCCGCGCTCCTAACGTTATGTCACAGTAACACCATGAACCACTTATGCAAGTAGGATAAAAAAGAAAATACTGACTAATGTCAAATTATGTCCTCGCGTCAAAGCCGCGAGTCTCTCTCTTTTTTTTGTGAGGTAAATGCAAAGGCTTATTCCTCACACAGCGTTGTAGTCTTCCCACGAAATACGAGCAGTGGCGAGCAGAGAGGAATCTCGAAAGAAAAACGGTTTCTGCTTTTTGAGCAGCCAGGTGGAATGTGGAAGTTTACCTGGTTCATGGTGTCTCACATGGCCGTATTGTAATATCAACGAAAGTAGCTTGGCGCGTGATCAAATTAGATACTAATTAGCTCAGTGGAGAAAGAGCCTGTACATTGCTAGATATATAGTATATTAAATAATGATATTTGTCTAACTGACGTTTCTTGCTGGATGAAGGACCATCACCTTAAACTCAACCTTGCCTAGACAGAACTGCTTGTGTTTCCATCAAACCCATCGTTTCATCACTATTTCACCATCCAGTTAGGCACATCAGCCATTACTCCTTCAAAAACAGCCAGAAACCTGGGAGTTGTGATTGATGATCATCTGAATTTCACAGTCCACATTGCTAAAACCTATCCCGGTCCTGCAGATTTTGCCTTATTCAACATCAAGAAATACAGGCCTTTCCTTTCGGAAAATGTACTGTTCATTCACAACCTCACTTGTCAAGCTTTGTTTCCTGTCACGGTGGCACTAGGTTTATTTATGGCTGGCATTTTTTTGGCCTTTTTGAAGGCCTTCCAGCAGTTCTATCAACCCTCTACAGATAATTCACAGTAACCAGCTCGGCAGCTGATTTATTTTGAACGTGTCAGAAAAGACTGCACATCACACTATGCCGTTAATCATTTGCACTGGCAACAATGTTTGCCTCAAAAAATCACCACGGCGGTCTCTGCACCCCTTTACCTAAATTTATTACTTTAGAGTTATGTGTCCTCTAGAAGCTTGCGTTCCGTAAGTCGGCACATTACTGTGCCTTCCCATAGGCCCAACAAAAGCTTTCTCAGAATTTTACACTTGTCTTACTGTCCCCCCTCGGTTGTGTGGATGACCTGCACCAACGCATCCAAGCAGTCTCATGTTTCCTCTAGCACTCTTTTCAATAATCCCTATGCTTTAATATTAATCCCCATTATCTTCTCTTCTGTTATGTGCTCCTTTAACCTTTCGCCCCTCTCTATGACTCATTATATTCTTCAAAAAATACAAACTCTTGCTCCCTTCTCAGACCGCTGTACTATACCTAGGTTATAATCTCTGAATACCGAGGTTTATCATAAATACACTAATATTATAATAACACAAATAACACTAGCTTCTCTATTATTTTTGTATTCTATCTGTTTTCTTTTTATTTATTATACAATGAACAAAAAGCTAAAAAGGCCTCTTAACACTAGCCTGCTCTATTCTTTTTCTATTCTATCTGTTTTAATATTATTAGTATATAATAATAATAAAAAAAACTTGCTACGTGTGACTGCGTTAGGCTAACTGAGACGTCATAACACTTGCATATCATTGCTCTTTTGTTGATTTTGATTGCTTCCATTGTCCTCATTTGTAAGTCGCTTTGGATAAAAGCGTCTACTAAATGACTAAATGTAAATATGTCTCAGGTCTAAAGTCTATGTCGAGTATTTCCTGAGTTTCAGTTCATTTTTGTGGCATGTTTCAAAATGAAGATCACAGAGGCCAAGGCAGCAGAGAGTGCACCCTCTTTGTTTTCTTTGTTTTACAAAAGCACATTTTTGTTTATTGCATGTGTATACAAATAAGTAGACCATTTACAGTTTCAAATGATGTATTGCTCTTATTTTTACGCTCAAAATGGCAGAGTAATTTAAGTTCCTTTAGGTGTTAAGAAAAATGCCACAAAATGTGACAGCGCATTTGTCGACCCAGAGGGTTAAGCACTACACAAAACTCTGGAATAGACCAGTTTCATTCGCTGATTGTTGAATCTGGCAAATTTAATAGGTGTAGCCTAACCCGAAGCTCTACAAATGTCTGCTAGTGAGGCAAAAATTGCTAAAGTTGACAAAGCAGCAACACCCCTGGTCTCACTCCCAGTGGGCATAGTAAGCCTCTGGCCATAAGGATTGCATCCACAATCCAGTGGGATATCCTCTGTCTGGAGACAGCATTCCCCTTCTGCTGTCATCCAAAGCACACAAAGAGCTGTTTAGTCAGTCTGAAACTCTGTGTGCGTTCCAAATAGATGCACAGGGCTCGCACTGGGCACAGCAGAGACAGGTCAGGGTCCCCCCTCTTGCAGGGGGACAGCTTGAAGGTTACCACCTGATCTCTA
This sequence comes from Sinocyclocheilus anophthalmus, assembly GCA_018155175.1. Lineage (NCBI taxonomy): Eukaryota > Metazoa > Chordata > Actinopteri > Cypriniformes > Cyprinidae > Sinocyclocheilus > Sinocyclocheilus anophthalmus. The sequence continues at coordinate 22,217 of JADLZN010007423.1, read as the reverse complement.
AAATAAGTGGTGGGAACCTTGTGCACATATCCAGGCCGGGGTCTCAGAACAATGTGAGAGTCTGCTGGCCACACGCGTGTGTCAGAGAATACCACAATTGGGTTGGATGATGGTGAGCAATCCAGAATATATCTGTGCCTAACTAATCAAATCAAAATCAAGCTGGGACTGTCTGGGGTGAAGCCTTTGAAGGACTCTACCGCCTTCGAGAAGGACTTCAATGAGAGGGAGTGCGCTACATGACTTTAGTCACTGCTGGCTCCATAGTAAGAGATGGTGGGCGAGTTGGACAATGGGGCGATGGGAGTGACACATCTTGTTCCAATCGGACCAAACACATACTTGTACTTGAGTAGACGCTCTCAAGGACCAAAAGCAGCAGTCAACAACTGGTTATATGGCCACTGCAGCGAGGGCCCGCCCCATCGACCCGGAGGGCTGCACGCATTGCCTACAGTACCGCATCTGGAAACATTGTTGCGGAAAGCCGATTGCTATCTGGAAACCCATTCTACAAGGGCACATTGACCATAAAATTAGGTCTTTTAAGGGCGCTGACAAAGTGCTAAGGCATACACTCAGGTGTGATGCTCACACAATGTGTGCCTCAGGCAAGCATGCCACATCTCAGGATCTCACGTATGATAGCCAGTTCTGAGTGGTCTCATATGAATAAGCCCAATGGCGTTAATTGCGGCTAGGCATGCATTAGGCCTCAGCGAGCCTCTGAAATTTGGAGGGATCGCGTTTTGTATATTTGAGTTTCAAGCAGGTTTAAGCACGGGATGAGCACGACCATCTGAAGCATGTGTCATAGGGGACGAGTCAAATCCACCCAAGAAGAGGAGAGATATTCTGCACGGGGTGATGCTCTTGTCCAAGTGAACCAACAAGTACGATTTGTGCTTGATCAGGGGCCAGCCACAACATGGTTGGAGGTGGTGCTGCAGAGCTTTAGCTCCAACCCTAATCAAAATCACTGAACAGCTAATCAGGTCTTGCTAGTATACTCGAACCATCAGGCAGGGTGTGTTGAGGCAAATTGGAGGCAAACTTTGCAGGCACACTGGCCCTCCAGGACCTCCGAGTCTGTTGACCCATGGGACTAGATGGTCGAGGACACTGTCCGTGTGTGCAAACCATCTCATGAGAGCGTAGAAAAAGCCAGAATGTGAATACCCACTTCCCTGAGAGGGGCAAGGACAGCCTCCACAACTTTCATGAAGATGCAAGGAGACAGGGGGCCCTATTTTAATGATCTAAGAGCATGGTCTGAAGTGCACTGCGCAGGTGCACTCAGGGCATGTCCGAATGCACTTTTGCTAGTTTAACGCATGGGAAGCACAAACGGTCATCGCCTTAATAAGAAAAGAATAATATGGGCCAGACTTAGGACCAGGTTTGAGGGGTTGGAGATATGGACGCGTTATATTTTCAGTTCAGTCAAAATCACCAGCGTTGCCATAACCCTCTGCCGCACCTGAATCTACACCTATTGTTTAGACCAGCACGCCACTGAGCTGCAAATGCAGTTAGCTATTTAGACAACGCGGCACAGAGACGGAAAAATAAGAACTGCATCGGGCTGAAATTAGCAAAAACACTTGCACCGCGCCTTGCGCAGGGTGTATGATAGGGCCCAGGGACAGCCTGACTGGAAGAAAATTGTAATGGAATATGTATTGGATTCGAGGAAAGGCAAGGCAGGGCTTGCTCGGCTCGTTGTTTGGGTTAGCATACAGGCACAGTGGCAGAGGACATGGCTTCCTTCGGGGTGTGTCGATGTGGGGGGGGGGGCCTTGTCGTCACCAGGTCTGTCCAAAGGCCAGCCGTGTGAGGAATTTGGTAACGGAATTCAGGTGCTTATCACATTGTGTCTCGCTAGCCCCCCCTGACCCGATGACTGACCTGCCTTGAATATTGCTCAGAGATGAGGAGGGCCGCGACAACCCCGCTCCTACTCTGGCCGGCACAACAGGCGATGGTGGGAGGGCCAGAAATGTCGGGTGTGTGAGTGTGACCTTGGAAAGAAGGAAATAGCTCTATTATTGAACATTTGGTGGCTGTCTGCCATGTTCAATGCAGTGATCATTCTGCTCATTAGGAGAAATGAGCAGAGAATTAACTAGATAATTAATTTTTAATTAGAGAATAAAAATAAAAATCTCTTCGTCTTCTTATGCAGTTTTTCCCCCAGTTATTTTAGAGACCTCTTTTCTCCATGCAGCTCTTTTATGCACTTTTCTGGATTTATTCCAATAAAGTATCTGAAAAATTAGAGAAGAAAAGTATCAATTGAAAATTATTTGCAGTGTATAATTTTTATAACCTATCCATTTCTAATCAAAATCTAGTGGATAATTAACTTAAGACTTATACTATAAGAATATACTGCATAGGTCATACATACTGCATTCATAATAAGTGGATTCTAGTATGAGGCACAATAAGGTGGATCTTTTGCTGATATTAGAAACTAGTGTCAGTCTGGAGTGTGAGCTTTGTTTTAGTGAAACCAAATGCAGACATATCTAATATGATTTACTTACCAAGAAGGATCAAGCAAGGAGTCACAGGCAGGTAACCCATCTTCTCAAGGTCAGAATGAGTGACAGACGTTCACTGGTTGACGATGCCAATCCTATTAGAACGAAGAAGAACACACGCGTAAGTGGCTGGACAGTATCTGCAGTTGTCAAATAAGGTGAACCGTACTATTGTGCCTCTACTATTGTTGCTTATATTCTACACAATAAGCCTAGTATGCACTCGATGACTTCATGCATCAGCCTTTCCATTCATCAAACCTCGCACCCCCTCAGTACGCTTTATGCTGATTTGTTTTTTGTTTTTTAAATATATATATTTATTGAACTTTTTGTAGTGCAGAGCATAAAAAACATTCACAAGAAATACCAACAAATTATCTGTCATCGCCCCTCAAAATAAATAAGTTATATAAAATATATCCACACACATAACAAAATATAGTAACTAAAATAAAATAAAAGCAAAAATACAAGAGGAAATGAAAAGTACATTGTAATAAACAATTAAAGAGCTTACAATAACATATACATAAAGTACAGAGTGTTGTACTACACTTCTTTTATCCAAGCCAAGTCCAACAAGCCCGCCTTCAATCTTTTGGACTTAGAAGTCCCCAAATAATTGAAAAAAGGATTCCAGATCCTGTAAAATAGAAAAGGTCGCAGAAAAAGCCTCAAGTGGAATAATACTCAAAACTGTATGCAGCCATTGATTTAAAGTGGGAAGATCTTTGTTAATTCAACAGCTCAAAATACAGAGCAGAGTAAATCAAAATATGAAGAAGGTCTCTGTTTAGAAGGGCTAAGGGTATCTCATCACTTAAACCTAAAAGGCAGGTCCTTGCTCCAAGCTGAAGAGGACATTTGAATATTGAGTCCAACTGTATGCCGATCAAGTTCCAAACCTGCTGTATAAAAAAGGACACCTCCACATGCAATGATAAAATGTACCAGTACCAGACTGTGATACACAGATCTGACAGATCTGGTTTTATTTTATGTCTAACCTCAGGTGTAATAAACAGAATTTTAAATTGTCTTTCCCAAGCGGAATTAGTGGCTAGAACAGAAATGGGCTTGCTACATATCGCATTCCAAGTATCTATTTCAATTACACTGCTCAAATCAGCTTACCATTTGCCCTTGAGAGTGTCAAGTTTATCTGCCTTAAGGCCACAGAGTATATTATAAACCCGTCTTGTGATAGACTTAACCTGCTTATCAATTGCCAGAAGAGATTCAATAGGTGAGACACCAAATCCTCCAGTGAATTATCTTAATTTAGTCAAAATAAAATTCAGAACCTGCAAGTACCTAAAGAAGTCTACATTAGTTACCCCAAATTTGTTCTTAACCTGTTGGAATGTGAGAATAGTATCATCCTGAATAATATCCCCCACCACCTGGATGCCCTTATCATTCCAGTCTGCAAGACCAGCCCGAAGGCAAGGTGGGAAATCAGGATTATCATGAAGAGGGGTTAACAGTGAAAGACAATTACCATAACCCTCCACTTTCCTAATTTGTTGCCAATTATTCAACATATTATTTACAATAATATTACCTTTGATCAAGGCAGAAACTTTAGCAGGGGATATATACAATAAATTATGCAGAGGGATCCCTTTCAGGGACGCAGCTTTGCATCCAATCCAGGTCGTTTAGCCCATAGATTCCTATATAGCTCTATATAAAAGGCCTATAAATTCTCTAATTATTTTTAGACATAAATACTTATTTTTATTAAGTTGTGGCTTTAGATATATATTTAGACATTCTCAAAGACAACTTTTTGTAAAGGTTTAGATTTTTGTTGTTGTTGTTTGATGTTTGAAATGTTGATTTGAAGCGTCAGTTTTTTAATTATTATTATTATTACTACAGTCAAACCTGAACACAGAGAAAGCATTTTGTTACACAAAACATTAGAATTCTATAAAAAATGTAACAAAAATGAACAGGAATGTTTTATCAGAGCTTAATTCTTCTGGGTCTGATCTGACTTCAGTTTTCTGACTCATTTTGGCTATATGGGTATAGCCATACCAATTCATTTTGGTGTGTATAATTGTGTATGCGCGCGCGCGCGTGTGTGTGTGTCTGTGAGTGTGTGTGTGTATATGTGTGTGTGTGTGTGTGTGTGAGTAGATGTGTCTGTTTTGCACTCTTGATGTTTTAAAGTGTAACCCCGGGCCTGCTGTCCACTCAAAAGAATGGGGTGGTGTAAGTGTGTATGTACATGTGTGTGTGTGTGTGTGTGTGAGTGGATGTGCTGGTTTTGCACACTTGTCCACGGTTTCAAAGACAAGGCTTAAGCCTAGTCCTAGACTAAAATGTAAATCTGAGCTGTTTCAACTGAAGGAAACTTGAACGGATTGATCTTAAAACCTGTCAGTGCCTTTGTTTTGTCTTAAGAGGCACACCCCAATGCTTGTTTCTAAGGCATGTTTATAAAATTTACTTAAATGTCCTAATTGAACTATGGCTTAATCCTGGTTTAGTCTAAGCCCTGTCTATGAAACCGGGCCTTGGTGTTTTAGAGTTTCACCCCGTCATTGCTGTGTACTTTTTTTTTTTGCATTGTGCCACATTTGTAGATTGTACACAAAAAAATTTTGAACCCAACCGCTGGGTCAAAACAACCCAATAGCTGGGTTTGTCCCTTTTTAACCCAGCGCTGGGTTATATTTAACCCAGCATTTTTTAGAGTGTACTAAGGGATGCGACATGTTCACTGTGTGTTATAAATCATCATTCTCTTAAAAGCTATAACCACAAATAAGTAACTATTATAATACATTAAAACTGTTCTTATAAATATTCATAAGATGATATAACATATTATAAGTTTTTTTTTTAATGCCTTAAGAATACCCTTATAATGTATTATGAATATGGGCTTCATAGAAAGTGTTACCAAAATTTCAAGCTGCTTCAACTTAAAAAAATTAACTAACTAGTTCCACAGAAATTTTACTTGCACAATTTCTCTCTTGAAAGGGTTATCTGAATTGTTAGTTTTTAGTTGGCTCAACCTTTACTGAACAAGTTTTATAGTCCATTCAACTAAAATGTTTTAATTGGTCAAACATTTAGAAAACTACAACAAGTTATGTAAATTAAAATGTAACCATTTATTCCATGTGTTTTGTATGTTACCTAAACTAAGATTTATTATTTGGGGGCATGCTATCAAGTGCAGTGGTGGGTGTCTGTGTTATCGTAGGTCGTACATGTCTTGATTTATTTTTATAGTTTAATAAAATTATTAAAATGATTAACTGGTGTCTAACAGTCACTAAAACACACATTACTACACAGTATATACTTTATTTAATAACAATCTGCGTTTATAACATTTTTCATACAGACTAAACATACAGGCTTGAAGAAAAAAAAATTCACCTACATCTTAGATGGCCTGAGGGTCAGTAAAATAACAGCAAATTTTGGGTGAACAATCCGTTTAAAGCTCTAGTTGACAAACATTACATCTGTAATACAACTGCAAAATTCAGTTAAAACTTTGTTTAATGAACTAAAAAGTCTAAACAAGCTAAACCAAAAACAAACTATACTACTGTTAACAATTGCATCTTTTACAATTAGCAGATGTAAAAAAAAAAAAAATGAACAAAAATGAACCTGTTGTTTCAGTATATAAAATCAAGTCAATTCACCTTATTTATATGGCGCTTTATAATAGCTTGGAAAATAGTTTGTCAATAATGCAAGAGGGCAATAACAAGTAATTTTTTCCAACTAAAGTCAGTTCATTGATGATTCAGTCATGTCATCATCCAGTTCAGCTCTCTTCCAATAGTGGATAAGGTCCGAAACGCAAACAAAGGCCGTTTCTCAATACCAAGTACGCAAAGTTCGGACTTGCGTCCTTGGTAGTTCGGACTTCGCAAGTTCGACTCGGGAGTGGGAGAAGTCTGGTAATTCTGCAAATGGAACAGCAGCATACTGGATAACCTCAGTCAGCTCGCCTTACTCAGGTTTTCCTCACTATGTATACAATATGACTAAATATGATATCAAACACTACTGCCTCTTTTCGTTTTCATTTAAACATATTAATAGCCGCAAAAATTTAGTTCAGGGAACTGTAGCGTCTGGACCACTCAAACACAAAATATATATTTTGTTAGCTATATTTAACAATACGCTGTAACACCCCGGAACCAACAGCCCCTGTTTTTCCATAGTAACCCGACACCCAATACTGTAGACCTCCTGGAATTTAGGTGAGAAATCTGCTTCCTTGCCCATAGGAAATCCACAAGGGATGTACTTTTCTTTGCTAATATTCAATAGGAAACCTTCTTTGAATGAACACACATGATCCGTCAGGTCATTGGGTATATTATTGTCAACGTGTATTTTGTCATTGATATTGTAACTGTTTATGCTGCTTATATCGAACACACATCCTGTCAGCTTACATATATATACTCTACCAGTTATTACCTATGAATTCGTATTCGTATGATCTAATTGAGAGTGTATATTGTTTGTTTACACCTACGCAACATATTAGTTTTCTAAGAGTCTTTAATAATTTTTATCCGAGTTTCATATGTAAATTACCATGCTTTCAAACAAAGGGTCATAAAAATGCCCCAGTATCTCAGAAGTCCCACTTGAGATTCCGGACTTCCCCTTTGGGCAAGCCCATCTTGAGAGGCGTGACTCTTCTCCGACTTTAAAGGCCCACACCAGGGACCCTCCAGGTTCGGTGGTTTGTTTGAAGTCTGAGAGGGTATGAGAAAAACGCTCCCCTGGAAACCCTAAGCTAGTGCCAGGCTTCGGCCTTGTCCTTTCCATTCATCAAGATCCTCTGACTCAAACTGGTTCTTTACATCGACCCAAATTCAGCAAAGATCAACTGAAAACTTCAGATTACATCAAACCTCTTTTTCAGACAGATGAGACATGCAAGATCAAACTGTCTTATTATTAGGTATTATTTGTACCTTTTTACAAAGGTGTGTTGAACTAAGAATCTGATGTTTCCCTCAGGCAGATCTGCTGAATAGCAAATGTTCTATAACTTCATATTCTTATTTCTCTTCTCTTTACTGAGTTAAGCTTTTAACCCTTTCCTATACAAACTGTGTGTGTGTGTGTGTGTGTGTGTGTGTGTGTATGTGTATGTGTATGTTAGACCAGTTTATGTGTTTATGTAGTATGTTAGACTAGTTTAAGGGTTTATGTAGTTAATAAAACCTTACTTGTATCACACTTGACATGGTTCATTGTTTGCTCATAACTGGAGTCACTTAATCATGCAGATTATGCTACAAGCTTTTGTAGAGTGTACAGAAACCGTTATTCCTTTTAAAACCATGAATTACGTTCTTAGAATTGACAGACAGTTGACCCTGAGAGGTCAGCTAAATATCTACAGCGGATCTAAAATATTCATAATTAATTATAACTAGTTATGATTAATTATTCATATTTCCCATGAGCTGATTCGTTACAAACGTACATACATTAAAGTGAAACAAAATAATATATCAAACAGCATTACCTCTTTTCTGTTTCATTTAAAATATTAATAGCCACAAAAATGTGGTTCATGCAACGCGTACACGCATTACAATAAAACGAAATATCAAACACCACTGCCTTTTCGTTTTCTTCAAAATATAAAACACACCCCTTTTCGTTTTCATTTTTCAAGACTAGATACTAGGAACTAGGACAGGAAAACCGGCTCCATAATGTAGCTATCGGTTATACAGCGATAAACACTAACCACACTCGGCCATGAGTGGTGGTTAGGACCTCGTATTTATTTTGTGTGTTATTGGTTGCAGGTGAGTCTGAGATCAGTGACATGGAACATGGGAAATGTAGTCCGGAGTGACATGTAACAGTTTGTGTAGTGTGAGAGTCAATATAATGAGAAGGTGACCTCTGGTGGCGAGCAGACGGAAGACCACGGACAGGATTCGTGACAGTGTGTGATATAATGACAGTCTGTGCAAAGGACTCATGCTTCTGTGGTAACTTGCTGATTAAAACATAGTTGCTTCATCCAATTTAAATCCCAAAAGCTTAATTGGATGATTCAACTTTAATATTTAAAAGTAATAAGTACTTTATAAATAAAAAAAAATTAGAGGCAGAGGTGCAAAATTACCTTGTGCAGATTAACTAAAATGGCTTCCTATACGCACATGTACGTGGGAAAATATGGTATTCTGCTGTTAAATAACAGTGCCATGTTGTTGCTGGTCTCCCATAATGTATTTGCAATAAACAGTACTTTTTCTGTTGTTGTATAAAAACAGCATTTTAATCTTAAATATCCATGTAAATTAACTGTAACTGTTTAATGGATGCATCTCTTTGGCAATATAGTGAATTAAGAACTACTTAAGTACCGTTCAAACCAAGAACTATATCTATAACAATAACTTTAATTGCTCAGTGGTTGCTTTTCAGCTCAGGATACTTAATTGTGATTCTAATGTAGCTCTCTCTCCTTTTAGTATCAACAGCATTTCAGATGTTTCTCCTAAAATTCCTTAGGAGAAATAAAAGTAGACACAAATGAGACATGCAACATGTTTGACAGGAAGAGTCAAAACTGAAAATGTGTTGGAAGAAATTTAGAATATCTCTTTATTGTCTTGCTACAATCTCTTCCAAGACTCCAATAAAAGTAATATTTTATTGCTCAGAGTTTGCTCTTTCTAAGCTCAGGAGACTTCGCTGTGATTCTCATGTATTTCACATTTTAGTATCAACAGTGTCTCAGATGTTCCTCCTAATTTTTTTTAGTAGAAATAAAAGTAGACAAATTAAACTTGTGATGACTGTGGTGCAGTTGTGCCTTTACGTTGATGTGCTGACCACAAGGCTATGGTTCAGACAGAGGTTACTCTAAGCTCAAGGGTTGATCCTCTTAAATGTCTCATTTAGGTGTCAGCTTTGTCTTAAAATGTCTTCCATTTTATTTTAGGAGAAGCATTAAAGTGCCCTTATTATGCCATTTCCAATATTGCCTTTCATGCTGTGTGTAATGTAACTGTATGTGAATGCGAAAGTGCATGATAAACAGCTATTGTCTCCAAAAAATAAAGAATCAACTCTCTAGAGCCTAAACAAGTCGTTTGTAATTCAAATCCCACTTCCATGACGAGTACACGTCATGGGGTAACACATTTGCATAATTTCTGCCTATGTTCTACGTTGGCCAGCAGCGAACAACTTGACCCGGGCCCACAAACACGTCATTTTACTGACGGCTGCTTCTCTAATTTCGGGGAGTTAAAAAAATCAATAAATAAATCTCGGGGAGTTCAATGCGAGATTCATTAAACGCTTGCTCTTAGCTAAGTACCCTGTTTATTTGGACCAGCTGCCTGCACTGAATCACAACCTGTAAGTATGATAAATAATAAATGTTTATATTTTCTATCGAGCGTTCAAAATACAGAAATGGAGCATAACGATAGTTCTGGCAGGCCATGTTAGTCAAGCTCGCATCAGCTGATCCACGTCTACCTATAGGATCACGACACCAATCATAATTCCCTTCATAAGGTCTCTTCAGTCATTATTCAGCAGCTATCGCTTCACTCAGGAACTAATCACCCACCTCCATCCCCAGCTCCTCCTATCGTCCAAGACTTGGCAGTGAATATATCATTGAGTCAGACCACTGAATCATGTTGTTAAAATAATCACATAGAACATTAATGGTATCTGCTACATTTATCATTGATATTGTTCTGTTCTGTTACCCTTGGGGGGGGGGGGGGAGTGCTTGCCCCGAACAGAACCATTCCCCCAACCTAAATGTATGCTAATCGTAAGTTATAGGACAATAGTGGTCATGACAGATATGGCAATGGGCGTATCGTTTCCACCACACGCTGTACGAGGTGAGACCAATCAAACAGAATGGGCCATTGACCCAATTGAGCCGAGTAGGCCAAGGAAAGAGGGTTTTTAGAGAGACTGATTATTAGGAATGCCTTTGAACAATCGTTTGGAATTGCTGAAAAATTAGGTGATAGTAAATGCATATTTTGAGGAAAACAGAAAGCAGTTTTTTGAACTGATGCATGAATCATATTGTAGGGAGACTCCCAAAACAATATAGGAACCTTAAAAATGGCATAATAGGGGCCCTTTAAATTTTAAACTTTTAAATACTGATTTTTTAAAAATTATTTAAATAGCATTATACATTTCAGAATATGAAGGGTTACTAATTAAAAATGATCTTAAATGCCCAGCATTGTATATACAGCACATTTTCCAAACACACCAGAAAGGACTTGTTTGATATGTTTAGCGTAAGACAGTATAAGGTCAATACTCTTTTCAACAAACATAACACTATGTAACACTATGTGCCAGTGCTTCATAGTTGTGCATGTATTGTGTTTGATTAAAATGGTGTGGGAAACTGACATTTAATCTAACCAAAGGAACAAAAAATATATAAAATGAAATAAAAAGAGATCTTTTTAACATCCCAAATGTTTCTGCTGAACATAAATAATTACAATTACATTATTATTGAATGGAGACTTATGCTTAAGACTCCTGCTTCTCAATCTTGTCTCCTGAGACAAAAACTAACATCCTCACATTGGTCTCCTTTAAATGTTTGAAAGAGATCTCAACAACATCGCACCCTGTGCTCAGATTGTTCTCCTTGGCTAGAGACTATGGATCTCTCACATTTGTTTTCTTCAAAAGTTTAGAAAGGATCTCAAAAATATCACACACTGTGCTCAGATTTGTCTCTTTAGCTAGAGACTCTGGATCTCTGCAGATCTCAGCAACATTACACTGTAGTGATTTCAATCTATGATAGCCTCACACAGGGCGCCATTAAATGTAGAGATTTTAGATCCATATATGTAATTGTTTTTTGGGCTTTAATATTATTATTTGGTCACAGGCCACTTAAGTTGAATGTGAGAGTATCCGATAATTTATTCCTATGTTCAGTGTTGGGCAAGCTAGTTGGAAAATTTAGTGAGCTAAGCTAACAGTTACTCTACATTAAATGAAGCTTCATTAAACTGAAGCTACCCTCCTGGGAAATGTAGCAAGCTAAGCTACAGCAGCTTTTCAGCTTTTTTTCATTTTTATATTGAACCAACTTAATTTCAAGTCAATGCTCAGTGATCAATAAAACTGTCAGTCAAACAGGCATAATAGTTCAGTTCAATTGTTTATTCTAAACTGTTCCAAACCAATTTGGCAACAAAAAACAAACAAAAGAACATGATCTACATAATAACAAGAGAGTGTCGAGAGTGTATGTTCATCTAGTGTTGGGGAGTAACTAGTTACATGGGGAGTACTTATGCAATTTAATTACAAAATATATTTAATTGCAATCCGTTTCAGTTATTCATAAAAAAAATGTGTAATTAAAGGTGGGGTATGTACTTTTTCAAAAACGCTTTAGAAAACTGAATCGGGCCGAGTACCAAAACAAACTTGTAGCCAATCAGCAGTAAGGGGCGTGTCTACTCATGATGTGGAGGAGAGAGCACTCAGTGCACAGGACGGACATTAGCCTAGCCGAGCCGAGCGACGACAGAAAGATAGAGATAGCAAAAAACAAAAGAGGAAAACGTCTGCGGAACAAAAGAAGGCTTACGATAAGGCAAGAAGTAGGACCCGTGTAAATATCGGATCAGCTTTCCAGCGCTGGAGAGAACTCAAGGAGCGGGAAGGCCTGCAATCGGATGCCGAGGTTGCTTTGTTTCTTCTCGATAGGTGAGTAACACCGTGTCTACACCGGACGCGACAGTTGTCATGCCGCGCCGCAACAGCTAAAGTCTGTCTACACTGGACAGCAATTAAAGCGATTCTCTTTTTTTTTTTTTTCCGTTTGAAAATCATTTGAAATTTGTGTCAATACATCATAAATAGAATGCAGCAGCAGTTTTCTGTTGGAGATTGCATCCGGTGAAGACACGGTGTAACATTGGTTTTGCTTTGTTTCACAGAACTAATTGCCTGGGTTGCGTGTGTATGTGTGGGGCGGAGCTATCAAATTAGGGGCGAGACCCTTTTAGGGTAGGGCAGGGATTGAAATTAACTTTTTCACTCACCAGCCAATTTGGCTACTAAATTTTTAAGTTACCGGCCATTCATAACTTCTACTAGCCAAAAAAAAAAAAAAGACAGAAATAAACCAACAGTTTGAGGCTGTCTACACTGGGCATGACAAAGCGACCGTTGCAAATAATTTTGTGTCAGTACTAGGGGTGTGCGATATTGACAAAAAAATAATATCTCAATATTTTCTATGATTTTATCGATAAAGATAATTAGACAATAATTTGCTGAGTGTGTTATTGTGCTGATAACAAGGACTACCGTGGACAGCTGACTCCTAAAAATGTTTATATTCTTCATATTCTGTGTGGTCAGTTCACAGCAGTGATATAAATTAATCTTTTCCAATATTTTTAAATAGATTTTTAACTTTTATGGGCATTCTTACCTTTATAAAGCCATTTTTTTCTAAAAGTGTACATCATCTTTTGAGTCAAATTCTTACATTTAATCAGTCAATTATAATAATAATACATTTAGGCTGTTACTAAACAAATTAAATCAGTATCAATAAAATTGATCAGTTGCATATGAAGTGGCATTTAGATACATTTACACAATGTTTAATGCAGCTCAGAGGGACATGAAATGCTTTAACCTGCAGTTACAAATGCATAAATAATGTTTGATATTTAAAACATGAAATGTTGACTACTGATATTTGAAATTATTTAAAAAATGAAAAGATACTTTAAATGTGAAATTAAAACCGCCAGTAGGTGGCAGCAAGTCACTGTTAAGTGAGTCATTGCGATTGAACCGAATCATTTACACGGTTGATTCATTCAGAAACAAAACAACGTCATGTTGCTCAGAGACGCAAAACAGTGCTGTGGCTGTGTTTGGAATTTTTTTGTTGGCAAAATAAAGCAAAAAATAGGCAATATAGTGTCTAAAACGTAAGTCTCTTGATATTAATTTATGGTTTATTGAACTGTTGTATAAAATCAATATCACATTTGTAACCATGCTGATTTTTTCTCTTCGTGTGATATTGATTAACTATATGAATTGATATAAATATATAAATTTTCTGCCTCCTTATCTTGAATTATGTGATCATTCTTAATGCATATTAATAGACTGAATCAGACAGTGAAAGAGCTATAAATGCGCACCTGCACTAAAGCCTGTGTTGGTCTAACCAGACTTCATCACGTCGAGTATGCATGCACTCCGTAGGTGTGTTTTATTTGGTTTTTGCAATATACTCGATAACGTCATAATGTCTCACGAGTTCAGTATTTGCACTAAACATGCGCAGATTTGGCTCGTATGAACTTCCCCAAGAAATGAATGAGTGAACAATTTACGAAAAGTAACCCGCCAAATTGGCTAGTGATTTGACAGCGTTACCCGCCACAGCTGATTTTTTACCCGCATTTGGCGGGTTGGCGGGTGTTAATTTCAAACCCTGGGGTAGGGCCATGTTTGTTTTGGTGATTTGAAATAACATTGGCTACCAGAAATCACTTACCCCAACTTTAAAGTACAGTTTACTGTGAAAAATGTTAACAATTAAGGGGGTTACATACGCATTTTTCACCACACACAATCCACATTCACATACAGATTTAATTGATTTCTTTCATAAATTGCATTGACTGCTCTAAAATATGTGACAGCAATGTTTCAGGAGTTTAGGACACAGAATAGGACACATGCTTATTCCATAACTGTTTTATTTCCTATTTGGGTTTGTGTATGCTTAATTTTTTAAGATTAACTGTTTTTTCCAAGGCATTGTTAGATGCCATATTTCCTGTCATAAAGATTTGATTTCAGAAAACATCATAGTACGACATTTCTTGTTTTAGTTTTAAATCTGTATTTAACCTCAGACAGATCTCAAAGGAAGGTTTTTGTTGTGGTGGCTGTGCTTTAAATTAAATTATTATAATCTTAATTCAAGTGTTGAAGGATTTTGAAAGTCTGACAGTAATTAGTGTTGAGTTCTACTGTAAGGTTAACCCTGCCTGCTATAAATGTTTGAAAATGATTAACAGTTGAAAACATTAGAAATTTAGAAAGGTAATCAAAAAGTAATCAAATGTACTCTGTTACATTAATTTAATAAAGTAATTGAAATAGTTACACTACTTATTACATTTTAGACAGGGTAACTTGTAATCTGTAAGCTATTACATTTCCAAAGTAAACTTCCCAACACTCCCGCCCGCGCTGAGACATGTCGAGGCCGCGTGCGTCAAGTCCACGCAGGGAGAGCGGCCGGCCCCCGTGTAACAACGGCTGCTAAGTCTACAAAGAGAAGCGACAAAGAGGCCCTGACATGGGCAAACTAGGAGATGTGGGAGACTGCTCTTAAGGAGTGGTGTGCGAGGAAGGGGGGAAGCGCTGCCATTCCCTGGTAGGAAGGCCGGGCAGAGAATCTTTGGTTTCCTTTTCTTTCTGTTCCGCCGTTGAGCCAGCGGGTAACCACATTGTCAATGAAAGAGCAGTTTCCTTTTTTATACGGGTTGCAAAGGCTCATGGCGTCGGCAGTGGCGATGCACGCTTCCTCACTATTCATCACCGATGCCTTCCCTATCGCCAGGTGGCCAAGAGACGCGGTTCAGGACACAACGCATCTCCAGCATCTCTGACAGTCCCTCCTGGAGTGCGGGCACGCGGAAGTTTTGCTGTGATGATCAGAACGCGATGCATTACTGGGGCCACCCAGCACAACTTCCCCATCGCTACACACTGCGGGTATGTGACTGTCCTTGGGGCCAATCATAACGGAGTTGGGGAGCATGGCTTGCGCCTGCCCAACCCATTCCTGCTGGCTCTTCGGACGATTCATCCGGCTACGCAGATCAGTCAGTTGGGGCCTCAGGTCAACCGAGAGAAGGGCAAGCTCTCCCCTGTGCAGAGAATCTTTTATCTTGGTATGGAGTTAGACTCGGTAAGTATGACGGCACGTCTCCCCACCGAACGTGCCCAGTCAGTGCTGAACTGCCTGAGTTCCTTCAGAGGCAGGACAGGGGTACCACTGAAACACTTTCAGAGGCTCCTGGGTCATATAACATCCGCAGCCGCTGTCACACCGCTCGGATTGCTTCATATGAGACCACTTCAGCACTGGTTACACAGCCGAGTCCTGAGAGGGCTATACCCTATGGTGTATTCTTCACTGTAGGTTTCCCCTCTTGGTAAACCCGTTGTCTTCCTTGAAGACTAGGGCTGGGACGTTTCAAAACTGCCCTGCGACCGACTACTCGACATGACACCACACGCGCAACACACCGGTACCGATACCTTGACTTCGATGCCAGTTCCTGAACGATACTTTTTTCGATACCAATTTTATGAAATAAATTTTAACAAGATTACATTATCTAAAAAAAACTTTGGTTTTATTTTTCAGCTTGTTGATGTTTATACAAGCTCAAAGACTCATCTCCTGAGCCACTGCACAAAGGAACAAAATGTAACCAACACAATAAATCAGGGCAAAATAGTTTTAATAAAACTCAAATAGTCTTCAATTTACACAACTGTTAGGCTACATTTACACTAGTGCATCGTATTAAAACGCATAGCTCAGACAGAATCAAAATTTCTATTCATTTTCCACTGATTTACTGATAAGCATTAGCAGCTTCCAGCGCTGTCTGCTTGTGTTCTCTCTTCCATGATCGCTGCTCTGACTCAGAGGTAATAACATTATTCTGCCCTCGTTAAAGAGTTCCCCTTCTTGAACTAGGCATATAGATAACTCCTTCCACAGTGACGTTGAATTGAAGCATGGATTTATTATGACCCCCAAATATAAGTGGAACAGAGTAAAACTGAAATACAAAAAGATGAAAAAATAAGTTTCTACAGAATGTGCATTAAAGATAAGTAACAGTACACTTAAGGGATAACTGCATATTCTATACACAATAATAACGCAAATGCATGTAACACTGTACTGAAAATAACCTCTCTAAACATAAAATTTATCCTGAATAACATCACCAATACCAAATATAAGATGATGATAAAGTTCTTGTAAACACTTTAATACTTACAGACAACGCTTCTTTAAATGATTGCCAAGATGATGAAAAGATTGAAAATAGCTGCTTTAACCGTGTGACTATCAGCATCAACTGAGTAAAACAAGATGCTATTAAGGTCAGAGGTTACTGTCAAAACAAATAGAATAGCACCACCTAGTGGCTCAAAAATTAACTACACTAAACTTAACTACACTGGAAACAGTACACTCCCCGTCTGGGATCTGTAAGATGCCATCATTAAACATGATAGCATTTGTCTATTCAGTCCCAGGAGATAGCAGTAAAACGATATCCGATATAGGTCGCAGGAACACCTTAGATGATCCGTGTTTGACCACCTTGACCTCAACTTTCCTTACTTTCCCATCTCTCCCGGGAAATGTCTCCAACACGATTCCCATGGGCCAGTCGTTCCTTTTGGCTGGAATGTTTTTCAGTAGCACAACATCTCCCACTTGGAGATTGGAGCTCTCATTCTGCCATTTTCTACGGTTTTGCAAGGTTGCGAGATATTCCTTTCTCCAGCGACTCCAAAATGTATTGGCCAAGCTTTGCACTTGCCTCCACTGACGAATGAAGAGGCCCCTTTCACCAAATTCTCCTGGTGGAGGAGGAACTACAGAAGTCTTTTGAGTGAGTAGAGTTGCTGGAGTCAGAATGAAAGGAGCGTCTGGATCTGTAGACACAGGTACCAGGGGACGAGCATTGACTATGGCTGTGACTTCAGCCATGAAGGTGGTCAAAACCTCATGGGACAACTTTGAAGGTCCAAGGCCTTGTAGCATAGATTCAAGAATCCGCCTTGAAACTCCGATCATTCGTTCCCAACTTCCACCCATGTGAGATGAGTGAGGAGGGTTGAAAACCCAAGAGCATCCATTGTCACTCAAATACTCTTGTACCTTTCTGTCTTCTGAGACTGTCTCCATCTTCAACTCCTTGCATGCTCCAACAAAGTTGGTACCGCAGTCTGACCGCAACTGCTTTGCTGGACCTCGAACAGCGAAGAATCTGCGGAGAGCATTTATAAAGCTGGAGCTATCCATCGATTCTATGACTTCAATATGTATGGCCCTAGTACTCATACATGTGAACAGCACTGCCCAGCGTTTGGAGTTTGCTTGTCCTCCTCTGGTTCGACGTGAGGTGACCATCCAAGGCCCGAAAACATCCAACCCTACATAGGAGAATGGAGCGTCCATACTGAGCCGTTCAGGAGGTAGGTCAGACATCTTCTGAGTCAAAATCTTTCCCCGCAGTCTGCGACAGTGAAAACATTGAAAGATCACACTACTGATGCGTCTCTTACCACCTATGATCCAAAAACCAGCCTCTCTCAATGCACCCTCAGTGAAGACGCGTCCCTGATGTTCAACTTGTTTGTGACAATGTTGAATGAGTAGAGATGTGATGTGACAATGACCAGGGAGAATAAGAGGACACACTTCGTCTCTCCCAAGGTTTGCTTGTGAAAGGCGTCCGCCAACCCTGAGTAAGCCAGATTTATCAAAGTAAGGGGATAGATTAGATTTTGGAAGGGATAGGATATAGATTTTATTAGATTTTAGGTTGTTTTTTTAGAGGATTTATATTTTTAGATAAACGAGAGGGGGGGGCTTTGATTGGAAATCACAGTGCTTGCTTGAAGGCATTTCATCTCCTCTGAGAAGGCTTCTGCTTGTACGCTGTGGATGAGAATGAACTTTGCCTTTTCTAGATCTTGAACTGAGCAGGGCTTGTCACATATATGCCAGCCCCTGCAAGTGCTCTTGTCGCTGTCCTGCTTGAAGGAGTGGGCTATGTGCACAAGTCTTGCTATTGCACGAGTCAGCGATCGCCAGCTTGAGAATCTTTCAAAGCGTTTGAGGTCCAACTCCTTTCTTGAAGTATGTGTAGCACAAAAAGCGACTTGGGGACGTACTTCAATGTCTACTTCTGGGTCTATCATGCTGAAAAACCAGTGTCAGTTTCAGGTGGTGTCATTGTAAACAAGAATTTTGGGCCAGTCAACCACGTGCTATGGGAAAGGTCAGCTGCCAAAACTGATCTTGTGGCTTGGTCAGCAAGGTTTTGATCGGTAGGTACGTATTTCCACTGCTCAGGGCGTGTAGATTTCCGTATTCTCTGCACTCTGTTGTTAACATATACATAAAATTTCCTGGATTCATTACAGATGTAGCCTAAGACGACTTTACTGTCAGAATAAAATGTCACAGCATCCAGTTTAGTGTCGATCTCATCTTCAATGGTTTCAGCTATTTCCACAGCCAGAACAGCTGCGCACAGCTCGAGTCTGGGAACAGATATCTCAGGTCTGGGAGCTAGTTTAGCCTTGCCAAACATGAAGCCAACTTCTACATTACCACTTGTATTGATAACCCTGCTGTAAGCGACAGCTGCAATAGCATTTGTGGACGCATCACAGAAGACACACATCTCTTTTCTTTGTGCCTGACAGAGAGAGATTGTAGCATATGTGCGGTGAATCTTGACATGCTCAAGCTCTTTTAATGAGTCTCTCCAAACTTTCCATTCCTTAAATTTCTCGTCTGGCAGAGGTGCGTCCCAGTCACAAGACTCTGTGGTTAGCGCTCTGAGCAGGAGTCTGCCCTGAATTACGACAGGCGCAGCAAACCCAAGTGGGTCAAACAAACTGTTGATCGTTGACAGAACCCCACGTCTGGTGTAAGGTCTCACCCGGTCTGCAACCTGGAAGATGAAAACGTCTTCAGACATGTCCCAGCTCACCCCCAAACTTCTCTGAATTGGTGGGAGGCCAGTGCTGAGATCTAGATTCCTTAACTCCTTTGCAAGATCATCTGGAGGAAATGCTTTCATAACTTCCACTTTATTGGAGGCAATCTTGTGAAGATGTAGATTAGACAGAGCCAGCATTTTCTGAGTGGCCTTGAGCAGCTTGATGGCTTTCTCTTCTGTGGAGAAGGAGATAAGGCCATCATCCACATAAAAATTAATTTCCACAAAGTGCCTTGCTTCGGATCCATAGTCTTTTTCACCTGCGTGGGCAGCCCTCCTGAGTCCATATATGGCAACTGCTGGAGACGGGCTATTACCAAATACATGCACTCGCATCTGGTACTCCATCACCTTGTTGTCCATGTCATTGTTGTCATACCAAAGGAAGCGTAGAAAGTTCCGATACTTTTTTGCGACCACAAAGGAATGGAACATTTGCTGAATATCAGCCACCACTGCCACACGTTCCTTCCTGAACCGCAGTAGAACTCCCAAGAGGCTATTGTTTACATTAGGGCCAGTAAGGAGGACATCATTTAATGATACACCATGATGTCGAGCACTAGAGTCGAATACTACTCTTATCTGGCCGGGCTTCTTTGGATGGTACACCCCGAACATTGGCAGATACCAGCACTCTTCATTATTCTGCAATTGTGGTGCCAACTCTGCATGCTCATTCTCAAATACCTTGCGCATAAAATCCACAAAGTGTTCCCTTACCTCGGGGTGTGTTTTTAGTTTGCGAGTCAGTAACGTGAGCCGGTTGTTGGCTTGAACCTTGTTATTCGGGAGGCGTTGCCGTGGGCTACGGAACGGAAGTGGGCCAACCCAGCTATTTGACTCATCCTGATGGAATTCTCTTTCCATAATCTTGAGGAAGGCAAGGTCATCCATAGAAGGAGCTGGTTTAGCGTCATCTTGTGTTGCAAGAGAGAGAGAGAAAGAGCAGAGAAGACAGAGAGACGAGAAGAGAAGCAGAAAAAAGAGAAAACTAATTCTCCTATCGGACACTCATTATGTACCAGTAAACTTCTCTGTTTAGGGTTCAGCGTGGAGGATTTCTGTGGCTCATCATGAAGATTGAAAAAATCCTTCACATGCATACTGTTTGGACATGGACTCATGTAGCTGGGGCGCCCATTTCCTAAAATATGAGTTTTGAAAACATCAACCGATGAAGGCTTGTGAGCTCCGTTAAGACATACATCTCCAACTATCACCCACCCAAGGGCCAACCTCTGTGCAAAGGGAGCATGTTGTGGTCCGTTGCATTGCTCAAGCACCTTGTGTGCCTGAATGAGGTCTCTTCCGATAAGAATTAGAATTTTGGCCTTGGGATCTAGACATGGAATCTTGGAGGCTACTGATCTTAAGTGGTTGTGGTATTTTGCTGCCTCCGGAGTAGGAATCTCTGCTCTGTTGTTTGGGATGAGGTTGCATTCAATAAGTGATGGAAGAGCAAGGCATGTCTTTTCATCAAAGGACTCCACTATAAAACCTTCAGCTCTACGCCCTTCAGCTTCCATGACACCTGCACACGTCCTAAGTGTGTAAGGTGCCGTATTTTCTGCAACATTAAACATCTCGAAGAAGGCAGATCTTGCCAGAGATCTATTACTCTGATCGTCTATGATTGCATAAACCTTTTGTTTGTTCTGAGGCTCACCTTTTGGATACACATTTACCAGGCAGATCTTTGAGCAGGATTTTCCACTGCTGTGATCTCCACACACTTCTGTACAGGTGGATGTGGCGACTGGGGAAGGAGGCTCTTCTCGCTCCCCGCCATAGTTTGTAGAGTGATTGGTATCCTCCTTTTTTGACCAGGGGGATGGGCCGCTGTGAAGTGCGGCTATATGCTTGTCGCTATTGCATTCAGAGCACTGTATTACTGCCTTACAGTCCTTTGCCTTGTGTGTAGTTGAGGAGCAGCATCTAAAGCATATCGAGTTCTCTCTGAGGTAAGCTTTGCGTTCCTGCAAGGTCTTTTCCCTGAAACCTCTACACTTCCTGAGGGGATGTGGCTTTTTATGGATTGGACATTGTCTGTTGAGATTGTCACTTGCTTTGGTAGATTCATCCCTTTGTGTGGCATTGTCTATTTCTGTTTTGTGAACAGTGACGGGAGCTCTGATTGCCTTTGATGAAAATCTCTCTCCTTTAGATGATGTAGCATTATGCATACTCATGTTAAAGCTGTGATCATTTCTCATGCGGGCCTCACAACAAATGAAATCACAAAAGAATTAAAAGGGGGGAAAGCTGACACCATACTCGTGTTTGTAACGAGTTCCCTGCAACATCCATTTCTCCTGTAGACTGTATGGGAGTTTCTCTAGAATGGAGCTGATGCCTCGTGCCGTATCTAGGAAGGTCAAGCCAGGTAGATAGCCTTCAGTTTTGGCGGCCTGCAACTCAAGAAGTAGGTCTCCTAGCTCTCTGAGACGTTGAGGGTCCTTGTTAGACAGCTTTGGGAACCATTCTAGTTTGTTAAAGAGAGCTGCCTCTATGGCTTCGGCAGAGCCATAGCATTCCTCTAGCCGTGTCCAGACCATGCTGAGGCCAATGTCTGGATGATTGATGTGGACTGATCTGATGCGACTTGCTTGTTCAGTAGAATCTGGGCCGAGCCATTGTATGAGTAGGTCTAGTTCTTCACTAGGCTTAAGATCAAGTCCTTCAATAGCATTGCAAAAGCTGGACTTCCAGGCCCAATAGTTCTCAGGTTTATCATTGAATCTTGCTAGTCCACCTGTCAGAAGATCACGGCGAGCCAGGAACTTTGCAAGCT
>JADLZN010007422.1:27865-195831 GCA_018155175.1 Sinocyclocheilus anophthalmus | reverse complement strand
TACTATCATGGTAAATGTCCATAACCAGACCTGGATAGATTACTTACACATTGTAATCCGTTACTGATTCCAAATAACATGACAAAAATTGTAGTCAGTAACAATCCATTACATTACACATTTAAGGTAACATAATCAGACTACTTTTAGACTACTTACGACCGAACTCATTTACACATTGATTGTAGGGACTAGATAATCTGGTGCCTATTGACAGAAAACAAAGAAAATAATGCCATTCTTTTTATTACACAAGGGAAGTGCAGTTAACATTATAAGACATTTCAAGGGTGTCAAACTGGTGTTTGTGAAAAGGAACTTGCAGAGGGTTATGAGTGGTAATGAAATCTGCTAATAATTAATTGAAATCAGAAAAGGCCTTAATTATATAAAACACGTACTAAAAAAGTTAATAAATAAGATGAAATATATTG
This sequence comes from Sinocyclocheilus anophthalmus, assembly GCA_018155175.1. Lineage (NCBI taxonomy): Eukaryota > Metazoa > Chordata > Actinopteri > Cypriniformes > Cyprinidae > Sinocyclocheilus > Sinocyclocheilus anophthalmus. The sequence continues at coordinate 195,397 of JADLZN010007422.1, read as the reverse complement.
TTTACCCGATGTCATTCACATAACCAACATCAGAGAACCCATGAACATGCAAATGATCTTATTACAATATTATTTTTAAAAATCTCAGGGTCTATCGAGTAAAGATATTAGGTGAAATACAAAAAGTTTGGCATCAATGTCTTTTGATGTGATTTGTTGTAAAGCCTTCATCAATATCTCAAATACATGGGAATTAAAGTCAAATAAAAAGGAATGTACTCATCAGATACATCAGAGGCAGGGACATGTTGAAAGCCTATAAATAGTGAGTAAAAAAGAATTAGAGGGGGTCTACAAATCCAGATGGTTCCCAATCTCTGGTGTCATCACCTGACTAAAGGTAACATAGGCTTTTTGTAGTGTGGAGAATGGGGTCATGACGGAGGGCGAAATGGAGGGGTCATTGTGGACCTTTTACTAACATTTAGAGAGCCGTGGACAGAGGCGCTGAAGACATAAAGAAAAGATGTAAGGTGCAGAGACTAAAGGCTCAATCCAAGATAATAATTGCTTTATATGCAAAGGGTGCGATGTACGGCCACACACCTAACTAAAACAGGCTCGTTCTAAAAGACACACTGGGTGCTCCCACATATCTACCTCACTATGTGTGAAGCTTTGCATAACGCCGCCCAAATGTTCACGCTAAGAAAGAAGGCATAACTTTTATTCTGGTTGTAGTATTGTTGCCGCCGCCACCATGTTGTGAATGCGCTGTGTGTTTCGTTGTGACAGCGCAACTACTTTGTTTGGACTCCAAAAGAGGACTATCTGCTTCGTCATGCCTGGATCGATTTCCCCACTGCGGGTCGCTGGGAAATCTTCAAAAACTGTTCGCACCTGTCCCGTCCCGCTGGATCGGTTTTCAACGTGGACAAAGCGGAGTCCAGCCCGGGGGTTTTCACATGTGGTTGCCGCAAGCCCTCCGACGCTCATTCGTCGAATCCGCCGCCTCTGCTCAATCTAGCACTCCGGCCGTTCCTCACTTTATCCCCCAGCCTCTGATCACTCTAGGCAGCCATGTGTGACGCTGTGCTTCGTTGCGAAAGTGAAACTACTTTGTTTGGCCTCCAAAATGGACAACGACTAGAAGCAGTGGTTTAAGTGTTTTTGTCTATTTACTTTCCACAAGACTTTATTCTGTGCTAGTATTTATAAAATGTTGCTTATAAACCGTCCTAAATTTGTTCTAAGATCGTTTCTCAAAAGTGCGTATGTGTCGATTCAGAGAAAACGAACGTGTGCACAAAAACACGTGCCTCTCTTCCAGATGTGATGTTTATAAATCACAAATGATCTTGAAATTGTGTGCAGATGACTGGTGTCAGATCTCCGCCTTGTAAACGCCCCTAATTAATATCATTACCATATAAAAGAGCACACGCCAATATCAGAACTTCTATTCTTGAGAATGAGGAGCACAAAGAAAAAAGAAAAAACTTTACTGAGTCCGAAATTGAGGTCCTGCAGGCGGAGGTAGAGGTTCGTGCGGGGACGCTTTTTATTTAATGATGTGTAATTATTCTGTGGACAAACAAAGTGTGGGTGGTTATATTTTTTTCTATTGACTATTATCAAAATACTACTTCTAGAAACAACAGAAATAACAATAATAATAATAATTATTAATTATATTATTAGTTGATTGAAAAATTTAAGCTTTGGCGAAGCACCGAGGCTTTCCCCTCAACTGTATCTTAAAAAGGTTCATTACTCGAAGCTTTTCAAGACTAACGACATCTTGTGGTCAAAAGGTGGAAAAAGTCCCAGACGACCCAGCCATTTTTGGACGGTTTCAGATAATAAATTAGTTTGTGCTCTGAAAACCTGTATAAAGCAAAGAAAATATGAAGTCTATATAAATAAGTCTTCATGTCAGTCATTGTATTACGCAATATGGATACATGAGTCTGTGAATAAATTTGCGCAAAATAGGCAAGGCTGTAGGCATATATTGGCTATGATCAAAATAACCGAAGATTATCATCTCAGTTAAAGTGTCTGAACCAGGAATTAATACAAAATGAACATGCACAAAACTACACATGCAAATACTTATTTGTATTGTATTATGATTTTTTCTTTTCAAAGAAGTGACACTTGAAACTGCACAAGTGGTTCGCGTTATTTGAATCGGAATACGAAGCAGTCACGTGGTTGTGTGCGAAAACGAAGGCTGTGTCCGAAATCGCCCCCTATACCCTTAAATAGGGCACTATTTGAGGGAACAGCCATTTTTAGTGGTGTCCGAAACCATAGTGGACGTTCCGATAGTGCACGATCATCTCAATCCCACATGCCACTCAAAAAAACCGAACTCCCTACTCCTTTTTACATTCTCGGACTAATCTTCTAGTGAACTGAATTAGTGACCTAATCAGTGGCGGCTGGTGAAAAAAATTTGAGGTGGGACTGTGGCACATTGGCACATCAAACAATACAAGCGTTGCAATATGAATTATTGCAATGCAGACATAAGTTTTTTCGTCTTATAGTTATGTGAATAATATCAACAATGAAATATTCTTTTAGGAACAAGTATCAAGACACACCCTTAGAAAATGAGATAGAAGAGTACATTTATAGGAAATTAATTGATGAATTTGTTCACATTTTAACATCATGTGTTGTCTTATAGTTCTGTGAATAAAACCAACATCCACATGTTTGAAGTTAAGATAGAAGAGCGTATTTACTTTAGCATTAATTGATGTATTCGTTGACATTTCAATATCATGTGCTGTGTTATAGTTTTGTGAATACAACCTACATTTAAATGTTCGTCTATGACCCAGTAACAAGACACACCCTTTGAAGTTGAGATGGAATACTGTTTTAAAAATTAATGTGTTAACAGATTCAAATTTAACGTGCATCCTGCGTGCATCCTAATTTACATATGATGGTAAAAGATGGCTGTAAATATTGTTCTTTGAACAAGTAACAAGACACACTCCTTGAAGTTTAGATATCAAACTGTGTGCATTCTAAATTAAGTTATTTAAACTTCTGAATGTCAAATTTGGTCAAAACAAGTGCAACATCTTCCTCTAGGTGGCGGTAAACTGCACAATCTTTGTAATTGTTTGCAAGCTTTTTCTCAATCGTTCCATTTCAATAACTTTTGTTATACTATAGTTTTGTGAATAAAATCAACATCTAAATGTTCTTTTATGAACAAGTAATAAGACACAGCCCTTAGATTTGAGATTAGATTTTTCACAAGTGAAGCATTTAGATGGAAAGTGCTTTTTGCTCTTCGTTTTGCACTTTGCAGACGGTCCCATTCTGCGCTTTTACATTATACGGTCTATCAGTTACAATACCTTAAAGCAGATTAAAACAAATAAAACACATTGTGTGTTCTCTTCTACATTTGAAAACAATTATAACACATTGTTTCTTGTCCTTGTGCTAAATCGTTAAAGAACTATTGAAGATTTCGGAGGCTGAATCTCTGACAAATGTCAAACCTCAAACGTCGAACTTTATATCGGTCCTAGTGTTCTCACGTTTTCTGACTTTCTCGGACAGATGCTTCATATCTCTTACTCTCGTAACTGTCCATGCTGGATCTGCCCCAGTTGCTTTAAACAGCAAGCACGGAAAGCTAAATATGGCATTCGCAGAAACGCACCCACATAGCCAGGCCTTTTTGGTGTAGCAACTGGAAGAGTAGCTTCGCGTGTACTTCTTCCATTTCTCGCTTGTCTGATTAAGAGGTCAGGCTGATCTGGACCCAGCTCTTATATCTTCCAGTTTTTCTGCCAAAGTTTTCTTCTCAAACGGAATTTGGAGTAGAGACTTTACAGAGTTAGGTTCGTGTCCGGAATTAATGACACCTGAGCACGCCATTAACACATAATTGGAAATTGCGCCACTACAGACCAGCGCTGATTTTAGCAGTTTGGGGCGACAGAAAAACCGCCCATTTCAGATAAGATTTGAGGAAGCTGATTGGCTAAATTGTATGTCACATCTTGAATATATTTATATCTCGAATCAGCATTTGACTAGATTCTACAAAGACCCGCCTCCTGTGGACGATTTCTCGATTGCACCTCAGCTGAAATTAAGATGTGCAGACAGGCAGAGAAGTCATATTATGATTGTAAAAACATATATTTTTTACAGATGATTTTCTAATATATCACATCATACAAATATACATTTAAATAATTTAAATAATTATTATTTTGTGTGTGTGGTTCAGGGAGGGCAGCGCCCTAGCGCCCTCTATTGGCCAGCCGCCACCTAAAAGGACCTAATAGGGAAATAGTGATGAGGGATAAGGGGATGCGATTTCGACAAACAAAAAAAGCCGAAGCGTCGGAGCATTCGGACACAGCCGACGCGAATATCGGAGTTCGTAACGATCACACAGATCACGTTGTTTGGCTAAGTGAATCAGCTCCGGACAGTGCTTCACAAAGGATTTCGATTTTATTTTAACAAGCTTCGAAGCCTCGGTGTCGGAAGGATCCCATCACTAGATTTAATTATAACAACAATTAGGGTATCACCAAAAGTAAAATAAACTACTAACTAATTAGTAACATTTTACTTCATCCTTATAAAAAGTGAGCCCATCCTACTTTAAATCACTTGCTACATGACACCTAATAAAAAAAAGTTATAGTATCAGGAATTCTTGCAAACTGTAAAAACCGTTATTTGAAAGAAAATAGGGACATTTCATATCATAAATAAATCCATTATTACACAATTAGGACTCCAAAGCGGTCTGAAAACAAACCCCTGCCTGTTGATTATGGCCTTATACATATATAAATTAATACAGTTTAACTAATGCTAAGCTCCAATGTTCCAATGATGTAACTAGGCACACAAAAATTAATAGTGTCCTTTATACAAATATAACTGATGTAAAATGACAACAACAAAGTATGTCTCTATATATTTAAATCACCACCGCGCTGAAAGCAAGCAGCAATGTTTATGCATAAACACACTTTAACAATGTTTTGAATGAATTGTATTAAAACAGCTATATGCACACATGGCCATACGATTACACTCAAAACACAGTCCGAATATACGTATGTATGCGCAAAAGTTCTTCATATTCTATTTTACAAATTATAGTAAATCAGAGACTAAGCCGTTACTTGTAAAAACAAAAATACAAAAACATGAATAATGCTGAAATGTAATAGAAAGACAGTAAAAGATTACTCAACATTAGGAACTATCAATAAGGTCAGTTTTAATCTCGACAACAACCTCCGGTAATAAAAAAAAATCTGACTACACTGTCCCACAGTAAAATATTTTAAGGAATATCTTTGGAATCTGATTACGCAAAATCCGTAAACAGAGTACAACAATGTATCAGTTACTACCATCGCTCGGTCCTAACTACCTAAAAGCGGGTGTGTCACCTAGAAGACGACCATGCAACGCCGGGTCATTACGAGGCAAAACTGTATGTATGATTTTGGAGCCCCCTACAGTTAAGTTGATTTCAGTGTTGAAACTTACCTGTTGTAATTAATGTATAGAATGGAAAAGAAACGAAAGCTGATTCTTTTTAACCGACACAGATTTGGAAACTGATATTACAAGTAAAAAAAAATGTACATACATTTGCTTTAAAGTGCCATGCATGTAATATTATATACTATACAGTAACTCTATATTAATATAGAGTAATTGTTGTAATAAACTCAAGACATAACTACCTCATTTATGAATTTATTAAAAAAATAAAAAAGGACAATTCAATCAACATTGTTGATAATACCAACTAAAATAACTGACATACTGTTTAAAAAGTATTCCCAAATCTTCCTACTACAACCCAGACTAAAACTAAATTAAAGAAGTCAATGTAAACAGGGTCTGATTTTAAAAAACAACAAAAACAATAACAACTCCTAAGTCCGGTAAAATATTTGATCCTTTCCCCAGTGAATAAACACCACCCAACACAATAAATTAACACCAGTACAAGTACAGTATTCTACAGCCATTATGGAGTTCCCACATACAAATACAAACATTTAAGAAAAAGTTTAACCAAAACCATTCATTCAACACAGAAAAAAAAAATGCTGCCCAGGCTTTTGCTTTTCTTTTTTGGTTTCATTAGAATATCAGAATAACACACTTGTGGTTTTCATAACAACATGACTTACTAATATGCAAAGATAAAGTTATATATTTAGTTATATAATACATCAAAATAGGTTAAAATTGTTGTAAAAACATTCTTAGGTTACAAATACAATGCCAAATAAAATGATAATAATGCCTGTGTGTACAAACTTCAATAAAATAAAATAAAAACACCCGGGGGGAAAAAGCAAGTATCCCCAATTATTGTGTGGCGCAGCACCTGATTACAGTAGTCCTTAGCTAATTATTGCACCACAATATGATTTATTGGCGTCAATTTTTTTTTTCCAACATCAGTTATTATGCTGGGAATAATTCACGGAAATGTATAAATACTATTTAAAAAAAAATTATGTACAGTACCCATTACAGTAAATCTGAAGAATAAGTTAGTGATAAGCGATTTACATTATTTACAGAACTGATTAGAGATTTCTGTGCGAGACAGGAGTGGCAGGTATGGAGTAAAACAAAATACAGAAGTCACACAGCAGGTGCCAGTCAGGGATGACGATTAGTAAGGCTTTGAAATGTGTCTGCATTTGCCAGTCTTAGTCAACATCACTGAACATCACAATAGGTTAATCTTGGACTCGATTCAGATGGTTCATGGCACGGTTAAAGGCAGTCTGAACAGCCTTGCGGATGGCTGAGGTTTAAGCCTGCCCGCTTTCCATCGCGTTTTGACTGTGGCAAAATGGTGTGGTGAATTGTTTGGTAACACAAAGTCCGAATGAAGGACTGCCGTACCATTGGATTTAACTAAACCAAGCCACTGCCTGAACAGGTAAACAACACACACAAGTCCAAATAAAGACCATAGGAAAAAAAGTATAATGACTAGATATTCAATATACCTCCCTAGTTGATAGTTACATTACAAACATGACAACACATATTCTGTTATACAACCATATTTACTACAATTTAACCTAGATTTCTAGAACACAAAACCTGAAACACACTGTGTAGTGAGCCAACAATACAGGCGGTGGTTTGAGACAGATTGTGGTTGACAGTATTAGGAGGTCAAAGGTATATTAACAAATATCTCGTAGATTGACCACCCGGAGGGAAGGGGGGGAAGGAAAAGAAAACCCATAATAAAAGTCAAAAGCCAGAAAAGAAATTGCTAAATATTTTTGGGGCTGAAACAAAATATTGTCATAAAAAATCATAAGGACAAGAGGTGGTAGTGATGCACCAACACCCTCTATAAACACCTTCAGAATACAGATTGAGAAATAAAATGAGATAAAGGGGATTTAACAGCTACTGAGTGAAGATTTTTTATAGTTTGTATTTGGCGGAGAACCAATCTCAGTTTGAAAACGGCCCGTTAAAGATATGATTCTAATAAACTCTCACACTCAAATAGAATAAAATGCCATAAAAAACACTGAAGGTTTCTAAAGTCCTTTCTATTGTCTTAAAATACTTAATGAGACTGGCAGTCAATAGCCCAAAATCTCAAAATTGACAGATGTATGAAAAAAAAAAAAATGTTGCCAGTAGTGTCTTGCCTAATTAGGTTTTTATTTGCCTAATTCTCTACAAAAAAAAATTTTTTTAATTAAATAATCAAATTACTAACTACTGTTTTCTTTAAATGATTGAAGATTAAATAATTAAACATTTAATAAATGCAATTTCCTTAATCTGCTTTCAGCTACATTAGAAATTGCAATTGGGTTACACTGGAAAAAAAACCTTATACATCACAAAATTGTTAATCTATTACATGTTCTTTGCTTTTCTTTTTATTCAACTCTCACAATATTAAATACGTCAGTCACTGCGCTCTTGTGATTTAATCAATTGACTTGAATGTGCACTCAGTAATTTTTCTGCTTGCATTTAGCTGGCTATAACTCCTTTTGTTTAAGCTCTTCATATTTTATTATGTACTTTTCTGACTTATACAAGGCTTGCTGTTGGTCTGTTGAGTTCTGTGTTGCATGGATGCAGACTTGGACTTGCCACTTGTCAAATCCATTACAGGTATGTTTGAACTAGTGGATTGCACATATACAGATGCATGCTATAAAATCTATGCTGCTGACATGCAGTATCAGCTTGGCAACACTGCCCAATTGCAATACCTACTTCTGGTAACCTTACCTGAACATCCGTTTTTTATTTGTATCTTTGTTCTATTGCATTTGTGCTGTTGCTTGTAATTTGTTCATTTGTTCTTAATTTACTCTAATATGCAACGACAAAGTTATATATTTGAGTTAATAATACATCAAAATAGGTTAAAATGTTTAAACAAACCCTATCGTAGGTTACCATACAATGCCAACCACTAAAAAGCCTGTTGTACCAACTTCAATAAATTTTAATAACACAAGAAGAGAAGGAAAAAGAAACAGAGGAGGAAGTTGGGGGGCAAAAAAAAAAGGAACGGGAGAAGAAAGAAAAAAAGAAAATAAAAAAAAAGTAGAACGGAAGCCCTTACACGTGGTGAGTATAAGTAGATAACAGAGCCAAGATCAAATGACCACTCAAGGTCCGTGACTCACTTCAATAGCTGCTGTTTAATTGTCAGGTCGCGTATACGTGGTTGGAATGTTTTAATTAGCTAACACTTCGTTGGGGGGGTAGCATTTTTTATAGTAAGACGTGGAATATAAAGTGTCTTCTCATGCTATACAAACTGGAATTAGGAATGTTCCTATCACCCTCGTCTAATGGAAAGGCGATTATTGAATGGGTGTTCACAAACCGGCCCAGATGGCAATTTTGCGCAGTTAGTTAGCTATGTTCTGTATCTACGAAAGACAGAAAAGTTAGAAGTTTAACCTTCATGTTCAAACTTAGATGTTGTTTCAAATCCTCTAAGGTACAAGCAATAATAATAGTGATTGTAATATGACTTGGGGTGCAAAACACCAATAGTTAAACCCAATAACGTCAAATACTCCCGCTACGATTTGTTGGTTGCGCTGAATGAGAGAACGAGTAAAAGTTCTCTTCGACGAGTGTACTTGCAACTGTATCTGGCCAAGGATACACGTAGAACGGCCACGGGGCATTGGGATAGAGACTATCCAATTGGTTCGAGCCCCCCGTGCGGTGTCATAGTGAGTGTCTAAGGAGGTCTTTAATAGCGACCACGTTGTTACAGAAAATGAGGTAGCACCTAAAAAAACAAGTCAAAGGGGACTGGTCAGTGTTTTTATAAATGCGATATAACTAAGTGGGTATAAACACAATGAGATTATACAATAGACCAGTTCACAATTTGTTATTAAGGGACATACTGGATTGCGATTTAAAGCAAGTTTCCTTTCTCTTTGGAGTGTTACAAGTGTTATTGGTGCATAAAGAAGATCTGTAAGTTTGCAAAGACTAAAGTCTCAAACCCAAAGATATATTCTTTATAAAAGTTAAGACTCGTCCACGCCTACCTAAAACACCTTGTTTTAACACGCCCCCACATGTCTACGTCATTTTGTGGGAAGATTTGCATAACACCGCCCAAATTTTCACGCAAAAAAAGAATGCGTAACTTTTATTCTTGCTGTAGTAATGCTGTTGCCGCCGCCACCATGTAGTGGAGATCTGTTGTGTTTCATCTGCGAAAGCTAAAAATACTATTGGCCTTACCAAAAGAGCCAACTAAATAGTGGTTAAGTATGTATTAAATACATTTGTGCAGAGCTCATTTTACTTTTCCGGACAACTGGAGAGGTATCCTACAAAATGGACAATCACAGCCTGCAAGTAATTATTTCATCATTTAACAGCAATTTGCCACTGACAATCAAACAGCGTTTTGAGCAATGAGAATAGCGTTTGTTGTTTTCTCCAATCATAAATGCAACATGGTTGATGTTTACGCGGGCACGCCACTAATGCCTGAAAGACAGTATAAGTCATTATAGTCAGTAATTATTCCCCCCCAGCAAAAAAGACTGAATGGGTATTATTGGTTTTTGTCTCGTCGCACACGGACACGGCATCACAGTTGGTAAACTGTTGATGCATCCGCCAATCCCAATGCACTGGATAGCTGGCCAATCACAGCAAACCTTGCTTTTCAGATCGATGAGCTTTGTAACAATCAACGCGTTTTCCGGAAGGCGGGGCTAGAGGAGAAACAATAATTTTTTAACCTTAAACTGCATAAACGCATTTCATTACACTGTCATTACACTATAATGTTATTTTTTAGCAACATCATATGACCCCTTTAAACACATAGTCTATGTCAGGTGTAGGGTATCAGAGCGAATTAGACATTTTAAGATTTGATCAGATTGAATGTTGACACCCAAAGAGCCGAATTCCCAACGACACAAGGCACAGGATGTTCATAAAATCACATCCTGCGCCATGACGTCTGAATCAAGCCTCCCCACCAACTCTTTCACAGACCAGCTTGACAACATTAACACAAAACATCTCAGGAAGGAGATTGTCAAATTTGGTGCAAGTAACCAAGATTAATGGTCAAAGACACAGCATATCATGACCATCACATGAGTAAAATCATTAGTAGAAACTGCGTTGGGTGGTTTCCCCCACCTAGAAGACAAAGACCAGATTGAGATTCCTTATGAGACCTTTTAACCTCTGGTCTTCACAGAACATGTCCTTATGTTCACAGTCTTTTACAGATGTAGATGCACCAAAATGAACTCAAAAGGCTTATAAACTAATATCAGTCCATTGCTTAACTCCATATCATGTTTGTAACCCACACATTTGACTATCATGTTCTAATCACTTATTGTGTATGTATTTTGAATAACTTGAATAGCTTAAGGGTTCATATTCATGTTTAGTATGTGTGTGTTTGAATCTTCTTGCTTGAAACGTTTCTTCCAATCAATTCTTTGTCAAATGTATCATGTTCATGTTATAGAAATCATGTCCAAAATTATACTCTGCAAGAACGGGAAATTTCGGACCATGTAACTGATGAGATGACATGCTGATTTATGTATTGGATGGAGAAACATACAACACCCCGAGTAAAGACAATATCTAATTGGTCAAGTCACCATTTGGGATGTGTCCAACAGCCTGGTTTAAATACTCCGGACACCATCAAGCTATGCTTCAAGTCATCAAAGCTTCACTCGTACACTGTAGTCATGTCTTTGTTAGGTTTTCCTTGCCTTTTTACCACCCAGTTTTTTGACGCTACGCTTTTTAGCTGCTCTTTGAGCGGCTACTGGCTAAATACCACCACAGCCTCCTCTAGCAAAAACCAAGAGAGGCAAACTCATCTGGATCCAATGGTTAACTGGGAGAAGATCTATTCATTACGTGAGACCAATTTTATTTATCTTTCCTTGTCACCATTTGAGTGTCCTCATTGTGTTTCTTGAAGATTAATTTTTGGCCGCAACATGTTGTTCCTCTCAACTTCAACCAGCCACTAACTCCGCGCATCTTTCAGCCATCCAAACCACTCTGGCTATTTTCCCAGACATCACTCTCAACGACTATGAACTTCCAGCCACTCAGCAACCTTTGGAACCCCCATTTCTGCATAGGACGACAAGGGAACCCCGTTACACGAGGCACGCCCTTACCTATGGGGCCTCCAGATTCTAGCTGAACTGGTTTATTTAATATAAATTTTAACCTCATTTGAGGAACTCAGTGCGAGGGTTAATTAGGTGATTGATGGTTGTTCAGGTCTATGCAACTGCTTATATTGCTATAAACTTGGGATTTCATTTCATTCTCTTAAACTCATTCTTTCATCACTTTCTCCCTTCCTGCAACTTGTATGAATGTGAGTGCATGTGTTTGTGTGTTAGATTAGTTCATATTGTCTTAGATTTATCCAATAAAGACTTATTTATATTGAAAAAAGAAGTATCTCGTGTTTTGTGCTCACAAATTAATGTCTTAAACTGCCGATCTTGATACTATGCTAATTAATAGTGTTTTTGGATCATTAATATCCCATTTGGAATGAGTTATAAGCGGGCGGCATGTCAAGGGAGGGAATGGAGGGTGAAGACGGGGGGGGGTGGATACCCGTAGAAAAAAACAGTGGGGACAAGTCCTTCCTGCTTCGGGTAAACAGTGTCGTGTCCAAATTCCGCGATAAAAGTCATAATTAGTGTGTCCCTTTGAAGCGAATTGACCTCTTTCCCTTACACAGGGGTGTCCACACTTGGTCCTGGAGGGCCACTGTCCTGTCAAAGTTTAGGCTCACACATTGCTGTCAATACACCTACGGGAAGTTTCTAGTAGCCTATGGTAAGACCTTGATTAGCTTGCTTCAGTGTTGTTTGAGATTGGGTTGTAAACTACACTCTCGGCAGGATAGTGGCCTTCCAGGAGGCGACTGGACACCCCTGTTCTATGGTGATGCTATTGCTCTCGGGTGAGAGTAAAACTAGTATTTTTTTTGTATGTACTTCATCGCGATACTACTTTATGTGTACTTGAGTGTATTCCTCTGTATCCCACAGGGCCTTTGCAATTATATTCCCCTGCCTGTGGTAATGATTGGAATGTTTTATCCACATGCACACTACACCAGTGTTCAAATCAGACGTCGCACACAGGCTGTGTCAGGCTGGCAATGCAGAGGTTGTTGTTACATGGACTTATTGTGACTAGTGCTGTGGCTGTCTGGACAAATCAACACACATACTTATATTTTTAACAAGGTATATATAATAGATAGGAATAGTTACTATATTTAACCAAAGCCTGGAACTTTAACACCCCGCGTGAATAAACATAAGACCTGAATGAGTAATCCCTACATGGACACTTAAATGCCCCGCAGGAGATGCGTAGACACCCCAAGTTGTCACAAGCAAAACAGACAAAGATGCAGTGAATCTGATCTATGGAGAGGGAAGGCGAAAGAACGTCCTCTTTTTCGCACGTGTAGGTGATCTGAGCGAGTGCAAAACACCGTCATGGTGCAGCTGATTTAAGGCCTTATTATGTGTTACTTATCATTGTATTTCATTTTGACTCGCGCATGTGAAACATTTACGTAAAATTAAAGTTGTTATTCTAGCATAGCTAACTATGAATCCACCATTGCCTGTGAAATGAATGTGCTGTTTTGACTAATGAATGAATTTGTATGGGACATGTCATAACAGACTGTTATGCCCCGCATGAGTTTCCCATGCATGCTCACAGCATTGCATAGTTTCTCCTCCACCTACCGTTCCGCTACAGTTTTGTAGGACCCTTTTTTTTTTTTTTTGTTTGTTTTGTTTTACTTTTACCATATTTTAGTTATTTTACCATCACCATCTGGCGTCGTGTGTCGGGGGGGGATAGGAGACAGTAGTTATTCGCGCATCTTTTGTTTCCTAATGAATCATCATTATCACGCTATTAGTAACCAATCCCTGTTGCCTCTCATACTCCTCCGCCTCTCAGTGCCCAAGTCTAACTACATTTAAGTGCAGCTACTGGCAAAACACAATGTAGGCCAGCGATAGACTGCTAGTGGGGTAACACATTCACACCTGGTTTCTTTTCTGATACGAGACTTTTTGTGTGTGCCCCTTGGTCTAACAGTTTAATGTCTAAACTGGTCCTAAAAAAACGCCAAAAGATCATATGAGATCAAAGATGTACGGCATCACCCAAACAAAGTGACACCTGCTAAGTAGTGAACCATAATGCTCATTAGAAAAAAAAAACAATTAAATCGGTAAAACTATCCTTGCGCATTTGGGGGGTGTTTTCACTGTGTTTTCATCTTATTTTATTTCAGTTTCGTTTTAGTGACCAAACCCGTGAACCATCATTGTTTTAAGTAATAGTTTGACTACATTTATAGCCCGGTCATCAGCTGACCCCTGATTACGGCCCCTCAACAAAGTTACTCAAAATCTCCCTTTGTGTTCACGAACACAAAACATAGCACCCTACCTCACTATCTACCTCTCACCAGCTATTCATACCTTACACAGCCTACACAGCCATTCCCCATACAGATAGCTTAACACCCCTGTACATACCTGCATTTGCCTTGTGCCTCTCTCCCTCTGGTGTTCCCACAAGTGTGCCAGAATGTCGCAGACATTCCACAGACATCCAGCCCTGCCAGCTTACCAGAACCACCTGGAAACTTAGCAGAGCACTGTGATGGATATCCTTCAGCCCAAAGCAGCCAACGACCTCCAATGGGAGAGAAAGGAACAGCGAGACTGCGACAAGTGGACACCTGACACCCAGCCTTAACCACCAGGACCTGACCAGCATCATTCTCTCCTCGGCTCACACCCTCAAGGGCCTCAGAATTCTGCAGAGAAGTCACAGAATTCTGCAGAGAACTGACAACTGCTCAACGAGAGAAAGCACAGAACTGATGCAAAGAACCTCACAGAATGGTGAGACAGAAGGAAATCACCAGTCTTCAGAGGGACTTCTAAACCGCTCTGGCACAGCCCGCTGCACAGCCATCAGGCAGGAACTTAGGAACGGAGAACGTTTCACACTAAGAAAGTCAACTGTTAAAAACCGCATAATGTGGAACAATGAGATAGACCCACCAGACTCTAGGCCTTAGCGAAAGCCAGCTGCATCAGCCAGAGCTGAGGGTTACCAAGCCCCTGATCAGCCAGTTAAAGATTAGCTTAGCCATGTTTCCGAAAAACAATTTAAACAAGTCCCTACCAGTACTGCGCATAGACTCAAGCAGACGACCCTGCCGAGCTAAACTGCGACATCACCTAGACACGAACTGCAACACCCTCCACGCCATGGTGGCAAGCGTGCATCCGAAGAGGGTTGAGGTGAAGGGAGCTCAAAGCGGCGTATCTGCTTGGAACAACTACCACAAGTACAGCGGGTGGGCCCGATCTAACCTTCAAAGCCTCATGCAAGCTTGTACAAGAAAGGTAAAAAAACAAACTGCGTGAAGATTCAAAGTCGAACAAACAGCGACACAACAGAGCTCATTGTTAGGTAGGCCACCTTCGAATCAAGCCAGGCGAAATGTTACAAATTCAATGCACCGAAAATTAGCAGCTGGGACTATGCTTGCCGCCCAACAAGGTGAACAGACAGGACTTGGACGAAACAGAAACAGAACTAAAAATAAACAACCCGGCAAGCAGGCCCAGACCAACCCTCGAACCAAGAGTCCCGAACCTGCGGGGGTGGGCGGCCAGCCCCTAGTTTGAATTGGTTTTCCAGTCGGGTTTTGAAAGGGCTTTATATAAATAAAGTTTTGAGGGTTTGAGTTGAGTTCTTTTTCACACGTCACCCACCAGCAGCCACAAGGGGGTGGGGCAAGGATCTTTCCAGAGGATCACTGCAGACACATACACCGTGTGACCCCACAGACCCCAATGAGCTGTCCAGAGACAATACATCTGGCAACCTAAAAACTGCAGAGATCCTGAGGACATCAAAAGAACTGATCCTGAAGCTTCACGAGGAGTGTAAACAAGCCATCACAAAGGACGTCGTCCTGGACCACGAATGTCTGAACATGGGACTTGTCACTCGCTGACTGGACTGATCGCTGCTGGCTATAATGAATCCAGGAGACTGTTAACAACAACGTCAGGATCGCAAAGAGCGGGCACCAGAGGCACCCTCTCATTGCACAAGCCAACCTTCTACTGAAAGCCCTAGCCAGAAGAGACACGGGGAGCCTCATCATGGCAACAGACCCAGGTTTAACACTACTCAACTCTACGGTGGGAAAAGCCATAGAAAATGGCATCCTCCTCTGCATGCGAATGCACCTGCCTGTATGATCACAATGTCCGGCAGGTCCACCACAACATCCTCCTCCACATCCTTCACACAGGTGCAGAACGGAGGCTACACAAGGACAGCTGAACACGCCTACCTCTGGGTTACAGGAGATGCTGACACTCGCAAAAGAGCTCCTTAAACAAAACTCAACTAAGTAGTACTGAGAAGGACAAACCTCTGACTCCTTGCCTCCAACAACAGTGCACAGACAGAACCCCTCCCAGGAGAGTCATGGGTAGCCTGCACAAGCTGTCAACAACCCCAAATCAGCCGGACAGACAGTGGTACCATTGAGCCATCGAAGGCCCACAGGTGGCGCCCGTGATCTGGCGCAACCATCGACCAAAAACTCACTTCAGAGGATGACAGGTGACACAGCCTTTACACCTGCTGCATAAGCTCGAGGACCTACACCTTGCTACAGCCTACATCACCACAGCCCACCACCAGACAGCATCCAACACGGCAACAACAGCCACTTAAATTCCTGGATGCAACCGAACAGCCATAGAGCCCCACTGCTGTCTTCCATCCGTGATGGCAGTGGGTTTCGATTGTTCTGCCCCGTTTTGAGATATCGCGTCGTGTTGTCTATTCTATGGACAACAAACAGCCCAAAAAAGGGGGAATTTGACAGCGTCTGTAACAATCAAACCACAATGCCTATATTTTGTTAGGCTCTAGTTAACCAGTAACTTCTGTAACACCGCCTCTTAACAAGAACGCCTATGATGAACACATATGGACCTTATGTCCGCCGAGACATGTGTAGAGCCGGCCAACAGCTTGTCTGTGAACGAAGAGCCCAGAGACCCTGTTTTCCATGGGTCGAACGCGTGTGACGACGCAAGAATAGATTTTACGACCTAATGGCATGTGGAGAGTTCTCCCTCTCACTGCATGTATCCATAATGAAAGACACATTTAAAAAAGGGCATCTTTCCTAATTAACAATCCTAGTAAAACAATCCGTTATCTATTTGATGTAACACACATATCCCGTCAGGCCATACGTGTAGGTTGTCTTGAGATTAGTTAATACACTGGTTTTATACAGGCTTGTGATTGGTAACGACTCTCATAAACATTCCTGTCATCTTACATATAGGTCAAAAGACACCCTACCATTGTATCTCTATGGAACATTAGATCCCTTCGATGATCGTAAAACGAGCAGATGTAGTCAGTGTCAGTTAAAAAATGGTGTTAGGTGACGATGTGTAGCAATCATATTAGTTGTCCGTGAGAAATCTTTAGTAATATTCTTTTCAATAGTTCCAGATGCAAATTACCTATGCTTCCACACAAGAATCCCCCTTATTTCCAAACTCCCACTTTTGGATTTCGTCCTTCCACATGGACAATCCATTTTGATAGGCGGGGAATCTTCCGATACCTTACAAATCCTTCACACCAGGGACCCGACACCAGAGTCGGTGGTTTCGGTAGATTCTAGATGAGACACTAGCTAGACGCTCCAGGACATCTTTAAGTACGTGCCAGGCTTCGGCCTTGAGTTTTCCATTCATCAAGATTCTCTGATTGGAATCTGGTTCTTTTTCATCAACCAACTTCCGCAAAGATCAACTTGAACCTTTGGACTGCATAAAGCCTTTCTTTCAGACAGACGAGACTGGCAAGTATCAAACTTAGTCTTATTAATTGATACATTAAGGATCAGTTACACCTTTTTACAAAGGTGAGTCTGAACTAAGAATCTGACGCTTCCCTCAAGTGTAGATCTGCTGAATATGCAAATAGTTCCATAACTTCATATTCTTATTCTATCTCCTCTTTACTGAGTTAAGCTTTAAACCTTTCCTATCACCAACTGTATGTGTGGAGTGGGAGTATGTAGTGTGTTAGACCAGTTTATTTGTTTATGTAGTATGTTAGACTAGTTTTTAAGTGTTTATGTAGTTAATAAAGTCGTACTTGTATCACACTTGACGTAGTTCATTGTTTGCTCATAACTGGAGTCACTTAATCATGCAGATTTATGCTACAAGCTTTTGTAGATTTGTACAGTAAGGAAGTTATTTCCCTTACCAGGAAATTAACGTTCTTAGAATTGACAGACAGCTGACCCTGAGAGGTCAAGTAAATACTCACAGCGGATCTAAATATTTATAATTAATCATAACTAGTTATAATTACTTATCCAGATTCCCATGATCTGATATTCGCTACAAGATTCGTGTGACTATTTTTATTTATTTATATATTTAAATTTTTTTAATGTTATGATGAAATACACTGCTGCATTCACAGAATTCAGCCAAGAGGGTATATAATCAGAGCAAATGTTTTTCTAAACCTGGATTCTATGACAGTAGCCTAACTAGGAGAAACCCCCCTAACAGGCTTACATGCAATGAATTCTGGTTTATTTCTTTTTTTTTTTTTAATACATAGAAAGCAAGGGATCAATTATTTGCTTCTTCTCTGGAATGCAAATTCTGCAAAAAAAAAAAAACACTTTAAAATCTGAAAAGAATGGCAAATTACAGAGGAAAAAGTGTGAAATAATGACTGTTATATGTTAACAGTAGGGGTGTGACGAGACACTTATCCCACAAGACAAGACACGAGACTGGGTTCACGAGAACGAGACGAGATTTTTTGACTTTTTAAAGAAATCTTCAATGATGAAATATATAGGGAAAAATTCTTATTCTTTTAGTCTTTTATTCTTATTAATTAAAATCATGAAACTTATACATTTTCACATCAATTTATTAAAAGTTTAACAAAAATTACATGTTTAGGGCCCTATGAAATGTTTTATTTTTTCTCACCATATTATTTATATTTTTTATTGTTACCAAATTTTGTGTTTTAGCATGTCTAATTATTTGAATGCATAAAACAACTTAATTTATTAATTTTTTTCTTAAAGTAGCCTTATGAATTTTTTTCCCCTCAGAAATTCTGTATTGTATATTTAATTTTTTTTCTGGTTATCAAATGAAGGCATAAAACGTTAATTTAATTTAGCATTTATCTTTTAATTATTGAAAATTAAGCAAACAAGATTTTTTTTTGGCAAACAAAGGGGATTTACTATTCAAATTAAAACATGGAAGAAATGTTTTGTGTGATTATTCCTTAAAAAATAATGTTTGTTTCATTGTAGTAATAGTAGTAAGCTATGTACATTCTACTGAAAAATAGTTATAGGCACAATGTCTTCAAATCAAACCGGACTTTTATTTTGAACGGGTTTGCCAGTGAATTAGTGATGGGAAGTTCGGATCATTTTTACCGACTCTGACCTTTGAGTCTCGTTCAGCAAAATGAACGAATCTTTTTTTCGAGTCATTTCGTTCATTTAAACAAAATATAATTAAAATGTTATGTTACTTCCCTAACACGTCTACTAACACAAACGTTGATCACACTACAAACAAAACAAAACTGCTATAAGAAACAGAAAAGATTAATTAATTGATTACCTGGGTCTTCAGTCTATGATTAACTCACCTCACCTCTTATCTGACAAGTCTTAGGTGTGAGTCTTATATTTGTTCTTCACGTTACCCTCCCCCTAAACTTACCACTGCAGGGCTTAGGCCCGAAAGAGAATTGATTAGTTCATCGCAAGAAGCGAGTCTTCGGGTTTGAGATCTATCTTCATACACGTGAAGCCCAAGTTTAACACAAATCAGTCAATGAGCCGAAAGAATCGTTCATTATCAAATTTTGTCACGCTGACATGACACATTGGATAGGAAATTAGATTAATTTACCATATCCTTACAAAAAAACGGGTGCATTGTTATTATCACGATTATGATAATTATTATTTACTCTTACCGTGTACGTATGCGTTTCTGGTCTCAAATTGTGCTTTTTAACTTCTTACATGTTTATTTATAATGTATGATTTCTGAACACATGAAATGGTTCCTTATTCTCCCAATAACACTGAATGTTGTAACCAAGTAATAAATAGTTTTGGTTATTATTATTAAGTTTCTTTCCGGCTCAGACTGCATAGTTAAGCTTATGGGTCTGTCACGTGATTAACGAATGACTCGAAAAACCCGAAGACTCATGGATGAACTAATCAATTCTCTTTCCAGCTCACACTGCATTGGTTAAAGCTTAAGAGGCTGTCACGTGATGAATGAACGACTCAGAAAAACCCGAAGACTCGAAACAGGTAAACTACTTGACTATTTCCATTAACAAAACCTAAGATTGCACGCGCGCGACTGAAACAAATCACATCGTATTCTCTTCTTCCGGAGTCACTTAAAGAATTCGTTCAAATGAACGAAATAGTTTCAAGACCGACCCACACACCGGGGAATACCTTTACAGTTTTGTGTATGTGATATGACGCTAGTTTTACTCAAATTAAATGCTAAAATGCTCATGAAGTGACTCTCAGAACAATTTTGGAGATGTTGTTCTTGTATTTCTGTCCTCATTTAGTGAGAACACGGAAGACGCTGAAATCACCGTCGCTAGCCGCAGGTAAGTATGCTTCAGTATGTGTGTAGATTAAATGGAAACCGCAGCTTCTGCCCGACATTCATAAACAAGACAGGCAGACATGCAGGCGATTCCAATATTTAAATCTACTTTTGCTAGCTTTAATAATTTACAGATACAGATCCTATCGGATTTATTAATGTAAGGACCACTTTTGATTAATTCATTTCAAAATTTACATTAACTGTGATTTCTGTTTTTATAGACTGGATAAAGACTACAACTACACTGCAGGACTTGTCCAGCTTATCAGAGCCACTTGCCTGATGTGAACATAAAATATCTCACATACCACCACTTGTGAACTAGCCAGTGTAATGCAAATATATCTGAAAGGTCTGTTGATAGAAAATAGAAAAATAAAAACAAGCTGCAATTTTGCAGCACTGATGTGAAAAGTGTATATGAGAAAGAATCCAGATAGATGCTAAAAAGAGAATATAGATTATTATATTATAGAGACACTACAGACTTTAAAGTAATATATAATAAGAGGATAAGACTGAAGAACTACTTAAATACATCTATTATGTTTAGACTGACTCATTATTTCTTCAAGAAATTGGTATTTTTTTAGTTTCCTGAATGACAGTTATTCAGTGTATTCTGATGATGTATTTTCTACAAGTAAATTGATCATCACAAATATTTTATTTTGGCTGACTTTTAAAAGTGTGACAACTGAAGCATAGCTCATGCACAAGACTGAAACCATAAGCACCAAGTGGTTCGGCCAAATCAGCATCAGCTCAACAGTTTAAATTATATTAATTATGCAGGAAAGTAGTGCACAATGAGCAGGACTGGACAGACCCCAGCCTTGTGAATAGAAATAAAGGAAAGAAAGAGGTAGAAATAGCTGGTTTCTAAACATGCATAACTCAGACTCACCAGGGCAGGGTAGGAGGGGTATCCACTACATTTAGCCCAAACTAGTTTGAGAGGTTCCAGAACTGTAGCAGCACTAGCAGGCATCCAAATACTGCTGTACCAACTTATCATATAAACAGGAACATCAACACCATGTTATGATTGGTGCAGACAATATATAATATGTCTTAATATGATTAGCACTAAAATTAATAATAATAATAATAATACAATTTCAATACTTTTAGACCATTCAGGTAGCAATTTTTTATATAGTGGAAAATAGGGGTGAAACAGTACAAAAGAAAATAAATCTTAAAGTCATAGTTCAGTACCTTTTCAATACAGGTGGCATCTGTGGTTCACTGAACAAACTGTGGCTATGTCTTTAAATTTTAATCAAAACTTTGTTAAGGATAAAAAAATCGATCTCAGCGAAAGCTGTAAACTATACACTGGGAGCCCGATCACTTGCACATTACTACATTATTAAAGGCTACAATTAACAACAGAGCCCAAACTATTAAATTCAACTGCTGTTTATTTTTAAATACAATAATCAACACTCAACTTAAAAATTTTTTTATGCAAACATGTAAATTGCACATAAGCCAGTTTTTACATTATCTTATAAATCTAACTATAAAATTATGTTTCTACATAGCACAGACTAAAAGATCAATCTTGAAATTTAAGAATTAGTTTGTTAAAATTAAGATATATAAAAACAGAAGTTTCAAATTAAGTTCACTATGTGCAGTGGTTAAAACAACTCTGTATTTGTTTGGTACATATACATACCTAACCAAAAGACGCGTACCGAAATTGTTCTGTACGAAGACGTGTACTGTTATACCCCGTGTGGACAATTAGATTCATAATGTTTGAAGCTAAAATAAATAAATAAATAAAATTTTTTAAATTATCATGGCATGTTTTCATGTTCCAGTCCTTTAATCTGGCATCCAAATAAATGAAGAGGCATCCCAATAGTGCCATTTCTAATATTAGCACTACAACTGCACAATGATTTATTCATTTATCTATCTATCTTTTTTTAATAAAATTATGATTCTTCTGAAAAAAAAAATCATATTTTAGTGATTTACAAAACCAATAAATAATGGTGAAACTTTTGTAAATTTGTAATAAATTGCAGAGCAGCAAGATATTTCTTTAAAAATATCCCATCCACTGTGATTTGACTCACTGTCAAACTGAGATCAAATTACAGTTCAGTTAAAAGTGTACAGATGTGGATACCTACCAGCAGCTATTCTAGCAGCCTTGGCAAAGTTTCTACTCTCGATGCAAGCAATAATCTCATTCTTGTCCTCCACTGTGTTCCTCCGGATGAGGGCTGGCTTCCCCTTTCCACACTTCGGTAGACTAACTGCAATACTACTTAAGACAGAAAAGAAAACATGATGGTGTGGTGTGGGATGCACACGAAAATAGGAATGGTACAGGGTTATAGGGATGTGCATTTGAACTACTCAAGCACTTGAAAGATAAAACATAAATCAGCAGAGTGCTCGAGTACTTGTGGATGCAATGTGTGTTCCTGTAGCTCAAACCACTGAGCATGATTCTAGCCATGCCTAAGCCATGGATTTAATTCTCAAGGGATGAATAAAGTGATACATTAAAAAAATGCAACAATTAAAATTAAACAGTTTAGTTTTGGAAAAAATAAAAAATTATTTGGTCAGAATACAATTTCAATACAGCGCCCTACACAAATTTGGACCCCCTTGGTAAATATAAGCTTAACAGGCCATAGAAAAATCAAAAATGTCTTTGGTGTTTTTGCTCATAGTCTTTATTTAATAAGATTTACAAAAATGTCTAACCTTCAATTAATGTATGATAATTAAAAGAAGAATATTCTGTTGTTGAAAAAACGACATTGTTTTTATTATTGCCCCAACAATATGTATATCCCCCTTAAAATATAGCTATATATGTAATATATATATCTAGATATATTATTGCCAATCATACAACTCTCTAGATTTTTCGCATTGTGACAATTTTGTCACTTGTCTTTTATGACCCTTGTTAAGTGTATTTTGGTCTGGCGGAATAGATCTGCTACCTCTGCTGCGGAATAGACAAGTCCTGCTGCTGTTTGTTTAGTTGCTGTAGTTTTGATTATTGCTTCTGCTGCAAGTCAAGTACAGTGAAACGTGCTACTGGCTACGGTGCCGTGAGTGTTTAATACATACTGCTGCTGCACAAATAGCATCTAAAATAACCCCCCTACAAAGCTGGAAGAAGAAAACAAAACAACTAAACATGAATGCTGCTGCTATACAATAATGTGGGTGGTTGACATATAAGCCTGAAAACATTTTTTTTTTAACTTCAAATATTAGGCATAAAAAAATATTGAGCTATGTTGTACTGACTCTTGAATTTCCAATAAAATATGTGGTCTTTTAAATGTTGTATTGGAAACTGGATTTATTTACCAATTTGTTGCATTTGTGGCCAAAATGGTCATATGGTGTGACATAAAATTATTCTATATAAAATGAAATTGGGATATACTCTCCCTAAGTAACTAACTTCACCATACATTTTTATAATTACTATCTTAAGATTTAACATTATTTTGAGCAGATCCATTAGATTTTGTATTATTTTTCTAAATCATCATGCAGAGTAAGTCATCTCTCCTCAGCCTTTCCAGACATTTTAGAATGATTCTGACAAACCCTGTTATAAATCTAACAAAATGCTTGTGAATCTTGCTGATACTATTTATTTTTTGTTCCATTGACTTTACGGTTTATAACAAAAAAAAGTATTTTATTGCCACAATTCTGATTGTCACACCAAATTATATAGTGTTACACTATATGATGAAATGCACCACACCACAATTTGTCAATGCAAAAGAAGTGTATTTTATATGCATTAAACATTCAAAGAATTCAATTCAATTAAATCATCAAACATACCAACATTGTTTTAATACTTTTAAAAATGTATTTATGAAACTCAGAAATATGAGTAAACATCATCTCACGCCAAGAACCTTCAACATGAACATTTTAAGATTAGAGAGTGTGTTGTAACAATTATAATTGTTAAACAGTAAAAATATTTTCAGCTTACAATTAGTCGAATGTTTTAGATTGAAAATTCATAGACATTTATAGTATCTTCATTCAGTGATGCTTCAAGAGATGGAGGGGTCAGGTTCATAATGGCATTCACTTTTTTCTTTTTCTGTATTTCTTTTGTGCTTCTCTCCACATCTCTCTCGTCTTGAAGGAAGAAGGAGCGTGCACACTGAATGCCTTGAGTTGTTAATGAAAAATATATAATGATTATGATTTTTTTTAACCGTTCATTTCAGCCTCACAATCTTGATAATAGTATCCTGTGTTGAAGTTACACTATGCAGATTGTGGCCTAGACTTTCATCCTTCCCTATAGAAGGTGTCTGTTCTGTGTGAACTGGCATGATCTCCTTACTTTTTCCTCCTTTCCCTCAGGACCTCCTCGCTCCTTGCATGGTCAGCATTGAGTCTTACCCTGTATTTTTGTGTCCTCTCTTTACTTGACATTTCTGCCTGACACAGACAAAAAATTGCATCTTTTAATATGTAAAGCATGGCAAACATGGTTAAATTAAGTATAAAATTGAAAAGGAATATGTTAATAGTATGGGCAATTTAATGTACATCATTAAATTATTTCAATGTTTTAATATTTATTTATTTATCATTAAAAAAGGTGTATTTAATGTTTGTGTACAAAGTACATATGGTGTGACTTGAAAACGTCACACCATTACATATTTGTTCAGTTTAGCTATCTCTCTCTTGGTTAACTACAGATACACTATCGTTATACTTGCATTATTTCCACATGCAGCAATGATTTTGTAAGAATAAGTAAAATTTGTAAAAAAAAAAAAAAAAAACAAAAAAAAAAAGTGTTTAATTATATTAATGTACAATAATGTCACACCAATAAACCCAAAACATTGACACACTAATGAGCAACATCAGTGACGAGAGCGTTTTAATAAAAATAAAAATCAGAACTCACCTCTTCACCTTCCAAACCACTCCAAAGAGGACACTGCAGCTTCCTGGTTGAGTGTGGGCCTCTTCATCATAATGATGTCCAAATTATTGCCCGTTCAAAATACAGATTGTAATGTCACACCAGTCCCGGCGCCATGGGCGGGCATTGGGGGGCCTGGCCCGCCCTGTGAGTCACTAGTGCCCGCCCTGGACGAGCCTGCTGTCTCCCTTCACCTGTTCAGCAGGCAGCTCCACGTCCCACCAACCACCAGTCCTTGCTTGTTTGCACAATTTTTTTTTATCAATAGGCTACTGTTATCAAAAGTTATAGTTTTGTATATATATAACTCCTGAATACAAATGTGTTTGGTCTGATTTAAAAAAATTATAATTTTTTAAAACATATTTGATTGGTTTGTCGATAGTGAGCGCGGAAATGTTTGGTTGTTTGCTAAGCATAGCGCTACCGCTTAACGTTAGTTGTAATAAAAAAAAAATGCTGAGCGATCTCGTGTGGCAGTGCTATGTATATACAGCGTTTCTTTAATCAAAAACCACCAAAGTTGGCAGGATAGAGCAGCAGCGATTTAACGGTAGGTGAAAGCCCTGGGTGTCGCAGTTCGCAAGATTCAACTCCCGACAGTGCACAGGCCAGCCGTTCCAGTTGCCAAGGCCTCAAGCAGCACCAGAGGATCTCGGAGTTTAGAAACCTAACCAAGTAATCTTAAAAAACTTTCCTGCTCGTGTTTTCTCAGACAAAAAAAAGATCATTCAACAGCTCCTGGTATAGAAGCAGAGACTGGCTGGAATACTCTATTCATGCTGATGCTGCATTCTGCTACCCATGCCCTTGTCTAGACATTGTGAAAAATGAAATAAAACATATGATATTGTTATATACAACAGAAAATAGCACTTTGAGTAGACCTAGTTTTATATTGTTTTTTATTATTATTTGTTTAAACTTGTTGGAGTGGTGATCTGCTTATATTTGACTATTTTATAAAATCCCTGCCTTTTAAAAAACAAAATGTAACACAAAGATATAGGCTGTAACAATGAATACATAAATAAAATGTGTCAGGGCTTGACATTGTGACAATTGTGTTGTATATAATTGATTATGAAGCAATATTCTCATCAGAGTTCAATCAGCTTTAACATATTTAAATATGCATGTTTGTGATATTTTTACCTTTTTAAAGGGCATTTTCCCCTTATCTTTTTAAATATATGCTTCATCTTTCATTTAAAATTCTTAAATTTGATCAATAAATTAATTTAGAATAATAAGACACTATAGGGCGTTCTACATAAATTCAAATTGAATAATTTACCCCTAATAATTTTACATTCAATATGTTTAATGAGCCTATATACTTAAAATATTATTTTGAAATACAAATAGAATGTGTGGAAAGATGACACTTTTAAACAAACTAAACGCCAGTAGGTGCGGCCGTAAAGCGGTCTACTTAAGCGATTCATTGAGTCATTCATTCAAACGATTCGTTCAAACGGCTGATTCATCAAGAATGAGGCAGTTGTTTATGAATGGGTCATTGAATCTTTGACTCAACCGATTCGTTCAAAATGCTAAATCATTCAGTAATGAAAACATGGTTGAGTGTTGCTGTGAGACTGACTCGCTGTGGTTCTGCTGTGATCTTTGTTTGAACTATTTTTGCTGCTGAAACAACAAAAACAGTCAATATTGCGTCTAATATGTAAGTGACTTAATATTAATTACTTGTTTAGTGAACTGTCATATGAAATCGGTGTCACATTTTCAATCGTGATGGTATTCAGCACTCTTGGTCGTGTGATGTTGCTTAACTGTATCATGTTATAAAAACTCGACATTTTTTATTTTTACCGCAGTATGTTAACTGAGTTTAACTCACTTTGTTAACACTGTTTACTCACTTTGTGTTTGCTGCGCTCATTTGTTTCGATTTCTCCTCGAGAGAGGCAGCGCAGCCTTGTTAGCGTCATTACATTACGCACTATCGATCGCCATTTAGACTAAATGATGCAGAATCATTATCGCGTTTTTCGTGATTGTTATTGGCGTTTTAATCAGGCTAGGCTACTTGTCCGGTCGGGCAAGTAAAATTCTCTTTCACTTGGCCTTTTAAAAAATCCACTTGTCCCGGGTAAGCGGACAACAGTTGATGTCGAGCCCTGCGACGGTGTGTTTAGACTGCTTCAGTAGGCTAGGTCCAATCTTTAAGACTCTGTTGTTTTGCGTCAATGGAGTGGTACGTCAATTCTTCCTCGTTTTTTGTCCATTTAATTCATAATTAATGATATTATGCATTGCAATGAGGTTGATCTCATTTGTGCCCCCCTGAAAAAATGAAATGCCCGTCCGTGAATTTGTGTCTGGCGCCGGGTCTGTGTCACACCATATGACGCCCATTTTACGGACAAAATGTATTTAGCCAGAACTTGCTTTAAAATCATGCACAGACATCAACACTTTCTGTGTCCATTAAAAATGCCTAATTCTGTTACTTAAACTGTAAATCTATCAATTATTTATACTTTGCTGAGATATATTGTCATATTAGTAACGTCACACATAGTCCGGACAGTCACACCATATGACAAGTTTGATGTTTAGATAAAAAAAAATTTTTTTACTTTATACACCAGTAAAGCTATGGTATGCTGTAATAATATCTTGTCAGAGGAACAACAAAGATGTAAGTTTTTAACAAATACCCATTTTTATTATTATATGACATCATGGACAGGTAGAACTGCATGTCATGTCATCCACCCATATGCTTAAAATCATCCTTATAAGGCAGAAGAAATATAAAAGATAAACCCCACAAGAACAAGCAGATCTCGTGCCAAGACATAGTCTGCTGCTGCCTCCGAGAGACCGTGTGTTTGCTATCTATGTGAGCTTGGGCCTGCTTTGCCGAATGGCTTAACGCTAGTTAACTATTGCTGTGTGTACTTGATTGGTTGACCAGATAGCTTAAACTAGTGGCCTGAGTTAAATGTGTTTCTGGGCTAATGGAGCCCAGATAAATTAACTAGTGGCTTAGCAATGTGAACCTGGGTGTTGTACCCTTAGGTTTATTTAACTAATTACCTAAATCAGAGGCAGACTTAACCATTAGGCAAAGGTAGGCGACCGCCTTGGGCCCCCAAAAGCCAAGGGCCCCCTAAATGCTTTTTATATGCGAGATGCGCGTTCAGTGCGGACGCGCAAGTGGTTGCTGTGGTGTTCATTACCACGACAACTGTCTGTGCGTCCACGTTGAACGTGCTTCTTAGAAAAAGTAGTGTGATGTAGAAAATGGGGACGGAATCTATTCATAAAAACGGTATTTACTGTGTAACGCGGAATGTGATAGAATGAACGGCGCAGACGCGCGTTTCGTTTGCTAGTTTGCTATTTAAGCACACGCAAAGCTCGCGGTTGTTGTCTGTAGTAGCTAAATAGTATTTTTGCCATTTAATATTCACATACACTAGTCCATATCGTGTTTTGATTGAAGTGTACTGAATTGCGTTTGATTTATTCATTCAATATTTGATTAATTCCGTGACATTGCTCGTTACACAGTACATTTCTTTTGTGTAGCATTTTGAATGTACAAAATTAAAGGGTTTGTTTAATTTTCATTGGAATAAAAGATAGATTCGTGTTTTTGCCTTCATTTGATTACCAGAAAAAAGAAACAGAATTTCTAAAAAAAATAAGTAAACAAAATTCTAATTTTATAGGGCCCTTAAATTAAGTTGTTTTTATGAATTAAATTAATTAGATATGTTTTTGATTAAACCATTAAAATGGAATACATAAACATTCAAATGGAAAGCGCAGAGTTTGGGCCCTAAGAATGTAATTTTTGTTAAAGTTTTAATAAATTGATGTGAAAATGTATTTTTCATTATTTTAATTAATTAGACATGCTTTTTTGTTAAAATTTAATATAATCATCCAGAAAAATTAAAAAAAAAAAAAAAAAAAACTGAATCCAGAAAAATTTGAACGGAAAAAAAGATTTTGGAAAAAATAAAACTTAGGCTATTTGGGAAAAATAAAACAGATTTTATAGGGCCCTACAAATATCATGCATCTGAAGCTATAATTTTAATACTAAGCAACAGTGCATATTATATAGGGCCTATTTAAATTTTTTTTTAAACTGCGCTCACTCGTTTTTGTGGAAGACCCAAGAAGGACCATGCACAGTAACTTTCCACACATGCACACTTAATGTTTGGTTGAAATAATCCTTAAGCATGCAAATTTATAATTTCCTTCAGTTTAATTTAAATGTGGAAATAAAATAAATAAAAATACATTTATATTTTAAAGTTTAGAATTAGACCCTCCTTGCGTTGTGTAGACAATTGCATAGTGAAAATTACCCCAATGCACCACCTAGTGTCCAACCTACTCTTATACTATTATAACCTGTTTAAATGTGGATTTACAACATTAAAGAAATCCTTTATTCATAACATGTACATGAAAAATCTAAAAAAAACGGACACAACTAAGGGACACGGTCGTGCAGCAGCGAGCAACAATGAAAGGAACCTCAAGGTTGTAAATGAGTGAAATTGTATAGGGCCCCATTCCTATATTTTACCTGGGCCCCCCAATTCACTAAATCCGCCCCTGACCCTAAGAACTTTGTGTGTGTCCGAGCCAATAGCTCAAACTTACCTATGTAGAAAACGCTCCTGGTCTGTGTCATAACAGACAGGAATCACACTGTAGGCTGATAGCTGAAGTAACCCTTAGCAACCACCTGACTCAGGTTCGAGCTGCTCATTTATTTTGATAATTTAAAATATTTTTATTGCATATATTGTATGCACACATCATTGCTAAATGCATGGCTCGTTCCAAGATGGTCTTGAGCAAGACACTACAGTGACTTTATTTAAATGCAGTTGTCTGCTTTTATATTAATTGTCCAAATTAAAATTCGCAACATAGAAGTGCTGTGCATGCTGCTGCTGAGAAAAATTTTGATGACTGAATGCCTATGCAAGCTTCTGCTACTGCACAAAGAGACTGAACTGCTGTGAGTTCCATTAATTAGGCATATAAGTAGCTAGGCGAATGCTTATTTTACTTTAACACCGTGTCTAAACCAGATGCAAGCGGCATAACATGACAAGTCAATAGACCCATTACGATAGGTAAAGCTGTCCGCAATGTATGCAGTGCGATACTGCCAAAACTTCTGCTAATGCTGCTACTGATAATATTCACTAACATTTCAATACTGAGTTGAAGTACATGCTGTTGCTGTTAATGATATGTTTGCAATGTTTGTTTACTTCACTCAAGCAAATTTGCAGTGAATTTACTGTGTGGAGCTGTTGCGGTTGGTAATATTTATCATAATTTAACGAATCATAATCTACGGCTGCTGGCACTAAACCTGCTGTTAAGACCGTGTTGATAAGCAAAGCAATAATTCCTAAGGCACTTTAAAGAGTTATTTACCCTCCATGAGTTATCACTAAAATTTCATGCAACTAAAGCACTTTCTGCTGCCACTGCTATATTAGCAACAATAATAAGACTTGCATGCTGCTGCTAATGTTATTTCTAACCTTGCATCTGAATTTGCTATGTATGCTATAAAATTTGCTAACATTGCGATCTGAATAGCTATGCATACTGGCTACTGCAAAAAAAGTACTTAGAATTGCTATGCCCCTTTATTAAATCAACAAACAAACCAATTAAAGGGGTCCTATTATGCCTTTTTACTTTTTCAACTTTAGTTAGTCTTTAATGTTGCTGTTTGAGCATAAAAAAAAAAAGATCTGCAAAGTTACAAAACCCAAAGTCCACTTCAAAAGGAGATATTTTAATTAACAGAAATCACTTTTCAAAAACTAAAACGAACGACTCGTTTGGACTACAACAACGCATATTTTCTGGGATTTGTGATATCACAAAGATCGATGAATGGGATGAGACATGGTTGAGCTGCACTAGAGAATGCAACGAGTGTTATCACTATGTCGGAGATGCTCTAGTTTTCACAAGGCAGACAAACTTAGAGTGGTTACCAATCATCCGGGTTTAAATCGCGCTTAAATTGATTTGATTTTGATGCAATATTTTACACTGAAGCTTGCAGGTGGCTATGGTAAGAGGCGTGATATTTCCCGACCAGGCACCGAGTGGTGCCAATCACAACACACTCTGGCCCAGCTAACCGATCACAGCACACATTGGCCCAGCTAACCAGTCACAGCACATTTTGTATTTCAGAAGGTGGGCCTTCATTTTATACAGGAACTATTCGAGCCATTCATTCCAGACTGGGGATAGAGGTGTTGTAATAATGTAAAATATGTGAAAAATAATGTGTTCTAGTACACCCCCAAAACAAAATTAAGACTTTGTATAAGAGCATAATAGGACCCCTTTAATGCTTATTTCGCTTTGCCATTCAATTCAACATGGCTTATAGAACATGATTTAACAGGAGGGGGCCATTCATTTTTCACGTAGGGCCACGTAGGTTTGGACAGCTTTTTCCCTTAATAAATGAAATCATTATTTTAAAACTGTATTTTGTATTTACTTGCATTATTTTTTTGTAATATTAAAATTTGTTTGATGATCTTAATCTAAGTGTGACAAATATGCAAAAAAAAAAAAAAAAAAAAAAAAAAAATATCTTTATATATCTATATATATATATGTATATATATATACACACATATATACATATACACTGTACATATAGTGGTGTGAAAAAGTGTTGACCCCCTTCCTGATTTCTTATTTTTTTGCATGTTTGTCACACTTTAATGTTTTCAGATCATCAAACTAATTTAAATATTAGTCAAAGACAACAAGTAAACAACATGCAGTTTTTAAATGAAGGTTTTATTATTAAGGGAAAACAAAATCCCAAACTACATGGCCCTGTGTGAAGAAGTGTTTGCCCCCCTGTTAAAACTGTGTTTATCACACCTGAGTTGCCTTGCCTAGCCACACCCAGGCCTGATTACTGCCACACCTGTTCGCAATCAAGAAATCTCTTAATAGGACCTGCCTGACAAAGTGTAGTAGACCAAAAGATCCTCAAAAGCTATACATCATGCCGAGATCCAAAGAAATTCAGAAACAAATGAGATAGAAAGTAATTGAGATCTATCAGTCTGGAAAAGGTTATAAAGCCATTTCTAAAGCTTTGGGACTCCAGCGAACCACAGTGAGAGCCATTATTCACAAATGGCAAAAACATAGAAGAGTGGAGAACCTTCTCAGGAGTGGCCGGCTGACCAAAATTATCCCAAGTGCACAGCGACGACTCATCCAAGAGGTCACAAAAGACCCCAACAACAACATCCAAAGAACTGCAGGCCTCACTTGCCTCAGTTAAGGTCAGTGTTCATGACTCCACCATAAGAAAGAGACTGGGCAAAAATGGTCTGCATGGCAGAGTTCCAAGACGAAAACCACTGCTGAGCTAAAATAACATAAAGGCTCGTCTCAGTTTGCCAGAAAACATCTTGATGATCCCCAAGACTTTTGGGAAAATACTCTGTGGACTGACGAGACAAAAGTTGAACTTTTTGGAAGGTGTGTGTCCCATTACGTCTGGTGTAAAAGTAACACTGCATTTCAGAAAAAGAACATCATACCAACAGTAAAATATGGTGGTGGTAGTGTGATGGTCTGGGGCTGTTTTGCTGCTTCAGGACCTGGAAGACTTGCTGTGATAAATGGAACCATGAATTCTGCTGTTTACCAAAAAATCCTGAAGGAGAATGTCCGGCCATCTGTTTGTGACCTCAAGCTGAAGCGAACTTGGTTTCTGCAGCAGGACAATGATCCAGAACACACCAGCAAGTCTACCTCTGAATGGCTGAAGAAAAACAAAATGAAGACTTGAGTGACCTAGTTAAAGTCCTGACCTGAATCCTATTGAGATGATGTGGCATGACCTTAAAAAGGTGGTTCATGCTCGAAAACCCTCCAATGTGGCTGAATTACAACAATTCTGCATAGATGAGTGGACCAAAATTCCTCCACAGCGCTGTAACAGACTCATTGCAAGTTATCGCAAATGCTTGATTGTAGTTGTTGCTGCTAAGGGTGGCCCAAACAGTTTTTAGGTTTAGGGGGCAAACACTTTTTTTCACACAGGGCCATGTAGTTTTTTGTTTTCCCTTAATAATAAAAACCCTCATTTAAAAACTGCATGTTGTGTTCACTTGTGTTATCTTTACTAATATTTAAATTTGTTTGAAGATCTAAAACATTAAAGTGTGACAAAAATGCAAAAAAAAACATGAAGGGGGCCCAACATTTCACACCACTGTATGTATAATTATATATATAGATATATATTACACATACAACTACAAACCCAGTTCCAAAAAAGTTGGGACACTGTACAATTTGTGAGTAAAAAAGGAATGGAATAATTACAAATCTCATAAACTTATATTTTATCCACAATACAATATAGATAACATATCAAATGTTGAAAATTAGACATTTTGAAATGTCATGCCAAATAATGGCTCATTTTGGATTTCATGAGAGCAACACATTCCAAAAAAGTTGGGACAGGTAGCAATAAGAGTCCGGAAAAGTTATAAGGAACAGCTGGAGGACCAATTTTACTTATTAGGTCAATTGGCAACATGAGTGGGTATAAAAAGAGCCTCTCAGAGTGTCAGTGTCTCTCAGAAGTCAAGATGGGCAGAGGATCACCAATTCCTTCAATGCTGCGGTGAAAAATAGTGGAGTAATATCAGAAAGGAGTTTCTCAGAGGAAAATTGCAAAGAGTTTAAAGTTATCATCATCTACAGTGCATACTATCATCCAAAGATTCAGAGAATCTGGAGCAATCTCTGTGTGTAAGGGTCAAGGCCGGAAAACCATACTGGATGCCCGTGATCTTCGGGCCCTTAGACGGCACTGCATCACATACAGGAATGCTACTGTAATGGAAATCACAACATGGGCTCAGGAATACTTCCAGAAACATTGTCGGTGAACACAATCCACCTTGCCATTCGCTGTTGCCGGCTAGAACTCTATAGGTCAAAAATGAAGCCATATCTAAACATGATCCAGAGGCGCAGGTGTTTTCTCTGGGCCAAGGGTCATTTAAAATGGACTGTGGAAAACTTTTCTGTGGTCAGACGAATCAAAATTTGATTTTTTTTTTTTTTGGAAAACTGGGACGCCATGTCCTCCGGACTAAAGAGGACAAGGACAACCCAAGTTGTAATCAGCGCTCAGTTCAGAAGCCTGCATCTCTGATGGTATGGGGTTGCATGAGTGCGTGTGGCATGGGCAGCTTACACATCTGGAAAGGCACCATCATGCTGAAAGGTATATTCAAGTTTTATAACAACATATGCTCCCATCCAGACGTCTTCTCTTTCAGGGAAGACCTTGCATTTTCCAACATGACAATGCAAGACCACATACTGCATCAATGACAACATCATGGCTGCGTAGAAGAAGAATCCGGGTACTGAAATGGCCAGCCTGCAGTCTGTATTAGACAAGAATGGGACAACATTCTATTCTTAAACTTGAGCAACTTGTCTCCTCAGTGCCCAGACTTTGCAGACTGTTATAAAAAGAAGAGGGGATGGCACACAGTGGTAAACATGGCCTTGTCCCAACTTTTTTTGAGATGTGTTGATGCCATGAATTTAAAATCAACTTATTTTTCCCTAAAAATGACACATTTTCTCACTTTAAACATTTGATATGTCATCTATGATGTATTCTGAATAAAATATTGAAATTAGAAACTTCCACATCATTGCATTCTGTTTTTATTCACAATTTGTAAAGTGTCCCAACTTTTTTTGGAATTGGGTTTGTACATACATATATATATATATATACAGTGGGTACGGAAATTATTCAGTCCCCCTTAAATTTTTCACTCTTTGTTTATATTGCAGCCATTTGCTAAAATAATTTAATTTAATTTTTTTCCTCATTAATATACACACATCACCCCATATTGACAGAAAACACAGAATTGTTGACATTTTTGCAGATTTATTAAAAAAGAAAACTGAAATATCCATGGTCCTAAGTATTCAGAACCTTTGCTCAGTATTTAGTAGAAGCACCCTTTTTGATCTAATACAGCCATGAGTCTTTTGCAACAAGTTTTTCACACCTGGATTGGGGATCCTCTGCCATTCCTCCTTGCAGATCCTCTCCAGTTCTGTCGGTTGGATGGTAAACGTTGGTGGACAGCCATTTTTATGGCTCTCCAGAGATGCTCAATTGGGTTTAAGTCAGGCTCTGGCTGGGCCATTCAAGAACAGTCACCGAGTTGTTGTGAAGCCACTCCTTCGTTATTTTTAGCTGTGTGCTTAGGGTCATTGTCTTGTTGGAAGGTAAACCTTCGGCCCAGTCTGAGGGTCCTGAGCACTCTGGAGAAGGTTTTCGTTCCAGGATATCCCTGTACTTGGCCGCTTCATCTTTCCCTCGATTGCAACCAGTCAGCCTGTCCCTGCAGCTGAAAAACACCCGCACAGCATGATGCTGCCACCACCATGCTTCACTGTTGGGACTGTATTGGACAGGTGATGAGCAGTGCCTGGTTTTCTCCACACATACCGCTTAGAATTAAGGCCAAAAAGTTCTATCTTGGTCTCATCAGACCAGAGAGTCTAATTTCTCACCATCTTGGAGTCCTTCAGGTGTTTTTTTAGCAAACTCCATGCAGGCTTTCATGTGTCTTGCACTGAGGAGAGGCTTCCGTCAGGCCACTCTGCCATAAAGTCCCAACTGGTGGAGGGCTGCAGTGATGGTTTACTTTCTACAACTTTCTCCCATCTCCCGATTGCATCTCTGGAGCTCAGCCACAGTGATCTTTGGTTCTTCTTTACCTCTCTCACCAAGAATCTTCTCCCCCAATAGCTCAGTTTGGCCGGACCCCGGGGGGGCCCCCAGGCCCCTTTGGTTTCTAGGAAGGGTTCTGGTCGTCCCAAGTGTCTTCCATTTAAGGATTATGGTGGCCACTGTGTTCTTAGGAACCTTAAGTGCAGCAGAATGTTTTTGTAACCTTGGTCAGATCTGTGCCTTCTGTCTCTGAGCTCTTCAGGCAGTACCTTTGACCTCATGATTCTCATTTGCACTGACATGCACTGTGAGCTGTAAGGTCTTATATAGACAAATGCGTGGCTTTCCTAATCAAGTCCAATCAAAATAATCAAACACAGCTGGACTCAAATGAAGGTGTAGAACCATCTCAAGGATGATCAAAAGAAATGGACAGCACCTGAGTTAAATATATGAGTGTCACAGCAAAGGGTCTGAATACTTAGGACCGTGTGATATTTCAGGTTTTCTTTTTTATAAATCTGCAAAAATGTCAACACGTCTGTGTTTTTCTGTCAATATGGGGTGTGTGTACATTAATGAGGAAAAAAAATAACTAAAATGATTTTAGCAAATGGCCGCAATATAACAAAGAGTGAAAAATTTAAGGTGTTCTGAATACTTGTCCGTACCACTGTTATATATATATATATAGTATCAACATTTGAAGTGGATCAAAAAAGGTAATCAAAGTTAACCTAAGACAAGGCGGCATTTTGGTTTTAGGACAACTTTGATGAAAGGTTTTGATCCATTTCAAATGTTGACTACTGTGTGTGTGTGTGTATATATATATATATATATATATATATTATATATATATATATATAAAAAATAAAAAAAAAAAAATCCCTACAGCTTTTTAGTGAGTATGTTTACAGGGGTAATTAGGGTTTCATAAGCATATTGATACACATCACTAAATTTTGGCTAAATTGTATAGCCCTAAAAACAAACACAGCAAACCTGTATTTTATTTTTGGTAATCACAATAGCAATTCAAAATTCGGAAAAACGCAATTAGATTTTCCCCCACATGATGCAGCTTTTCTAAAGACCATTTAATTTGTCTTCACATCATTTTAATATTCCTTGCGAGACATGAAATAAGCAAAATGCTGTTGAAAATCATTTTTGATGGAATATAGCATGTCACCTCTGTACATTGCATTGCACCTTTCAAAAGTACTTGTCAACAACCCACCTGCTGCTGGAGGACATGCTGGATTCAGATAAGCACCTGCGCCGAGGCTCCAACTGCCTACTAGAATCCAACTCTTTCTCCGGCTCCAGATTAAAACCATTTGACAGTCCTGAAAGACACAAGGAAAATAGAAAGAGAGAAATCCATCCCATTGAATCTAATGAAACTAGTGTTGAAACTAATAAAGAAATTCACAAAGCTAAGTAGTTCAAGCAAGCACAGTAGTGGTTACTACTGTGCTTCCTTGGAACTACTTAGCTTTGTGAGGCTTTAATAGCAGACAGGTTGTTTATTTGACAAATCACACAGCACATGTCTATTACTAACACGCAAGACCCCTTTTTGACCCAGGAAATCACCCGATATTACACTTTCCCATGATGCAATTCTAGTGACCTGATTCTAAAAAGCCTTCAATGCACTTTGGCCTGTCAAAAAAGTGCATTTATTATTAATGTGCATTTATATCAATCATACTGTATATATGTCTTGCCCTTTTTGTTTGTTTTCCTGCAGTTTCTACCTGTGTCCAGGCGTTTGATGGGCGTTTCGTCCTCAACACTGTCTCTACTGGTACTCCGTGGTCTCTTCCTAGAATGAAGCAATGTCTCTAGGCGTGGTATGACGACTGACAAGAATGTTTTTGTGCCTAGTCGAGAACTGCCCTTTGGAGTTTCACCACCTCTCATGGGCTTATGAGGGCTTGTGCTTTTTGATTTGCGGAAAAGCACAGACGTCCGTCGGTTTACTGGGCTTGATGGCTCGGCCAGAGTTGATGTAGCTAATACACTGATATCTCTGTCCTCTAACTGCAGATGGGAGTGTCCATTGAATGGCTGGGAAATGCCATCCCCCCCCTGGGGGGGGGGGGTGGTCCGGTTTTGTCGGGACTGGATATTGAACTTGGTTTCAGTTTGGGTGGTTCAGAGTGACATCCCGCATTAATGAAGGGCGGCACAGAAACAGATGGCTCAAGCTTAGGTGGGGAACCAGAAAAAAAAAAAAAAAATTTTTTATCACCTGCCATGAAACAAGGAAATACCATCAAATATTATACGAAAAACAGTGTGTGACAGATTAAATTCAGTGATGACAAACTAGATTTTTTTACACTTTCTCAGAAAGAACAAACTAAAGTTTTTACATTTTCTCAGAAAAATCTGATCAGTATTGTAGGTGGTTGGCAGGATAATGCCATCAAGTTGCTAGTGTGTGTTTACAGTGCAATGTCATGCAGTTGCTAAGGGAGGGTTTTTCAATCCTACTCCAGGAGGGTCACTGTCATGCAAAGTTTAGTTTGAACCCTGATCACACTCATCTGCCTGCAATTTACTAGTAATTCTGAAGACCATGTTAGCTTGTTCAAGTGTGTTTGATTAGAGTTTAAATAGGACAGTAAGCACATAGTGATGGGTATCGTTAAGGTTTTTAATGGTATTACTACTCTTCCGATCTGCTTATCGATTCGGTACTTTAACCTGTATCTTATCGTACTTTTTTGGTTTTGTTTTTATTATTATATATATATATTATATATATATATTATATATATATATTATATATATATATTATATATATATACAGTATATATGATAAATTAAGAGCTGAATTAACATTGCTTTGTATTCTGAAATGTAAAATAAATATTTAAATGAATATAAAACATAAATTTGTATATGCACCAGTGTGCAGGCATTTTTATACATAAGATAGGATACAGTAAGAACATGATCAAAGAAACAAAGTAAAACAAACTGAAAAATACATTAAAACAAATGTACAAATGAAATTAAATAAACAGTGCTTTAATTTTTCCACGAAGTTCTACTAGCATTACAGTTCAGGTAAGTAATAGCCTACAAAAGAAATCTAAAAGTAATCAAATGTAAATGAACACTGCATAGTTTTCAGTGTATGTTTTGATAGATTAATGCTTATTAAAGCTATAATGTTATTCAGATTAAGAGCAGATTTGCATTTTGATGGCCAAGCGCCAAAAGTTGCCCCCCTCCCCCCCCCCCCCCCCCCACCCCACCCCCCGATCACTTTAAGACAATATATTGACACGCATCGGATTTTCTCCTAACTGTTCTCCTCCACTTAATTAAGACCTAAACTGTGTTTAAGTAAATACTCTCCAAGCCGGCCATTTGGACATTTTTTGTGTGTATTTGATCGTTTGGACATGCGCCGAAGCTCAAAGTGTAATTTGTTTGTCCGTTTTGGAGCGCGCCGCGTGCACACATTTCAGCCTGAGGAACA
This sequence comes from Sinocyclocheilus anophthalmus, assembly GCA_018155175.1. Classification (NCBI taxonomy): domain Eukaryota; kingdom Metazoa; phylum Chordata; class Actinopteri; order Cypriniformes; family Cyprinidae; genus Sinocyclocheilus; species Sinocyclocheilus anophthalmus. The sequence continues at coordinate 155,780 of JADLZN010007422.1, read as the reverse complement.
GTGTCTCTTGTGCGGATTGTGCTTTCAACGTTTTATCATCAAACATGTCCCGCAATTTAGCAACAGTAAAGACGGCATCTTACAACAATCACCGATTGAGCTGATTCTGACATTAAGTTTGGGTTTTAGGGAGGAACGAATGCGCACCGCTGTGAAGGGAAAGAAGTTGCGCAATACGAAACGCAGCTAGTTTTTAATAGCTTTACCTCATGTCTTCTTTTGTATAATCCTTAGAAGCCAAAATCGAAATTAAAAAAAGTAAAATTAGCTTAATAAAACAGCCACAGGCCAAAAGTGTAAGCAGATGTTTGAATGAATCATAATTCATGTTGCGCGTGCTGAAGCTCCTCCGGGTGGGCACGATCTCGCTTCTGAATTGCGAATAGCAAAAATGCATCAGACAAATGTTTGAAAAACAGCTGGCGACTCTGGTGAGATAGAATTGGCAAGATAATGTATATATAGCAATAATAAATGTATGTGTGTTTTATTAATTTCTCCAGTACCGATAGCAGAACCGTTAACGTCATAGCTTATCGATACTCCGGTCTTTCATAAATTAGCCCCGGGACAGATTAAATACCGGGTTTCGGTACCCATAGTAGCACACCAGGAAGAGGATTGAAGAACCATGTGCTAGTAGAGTGCTCTTGGTGGTTACTAGTGTTTTATTGTGGTTGCTACATCAATACAGCAAGGTTCCAAAGAGTGTTCCATATGGCTGCACAATATTGGAAAAAACAGATGACATGAACAGCTTGAATGACCTGAATATTTGGAAATAATAAATAATTCTAGAATGATTTGTGTGATATTGAAGGGAATGAGAAAAAATATATAAGAAAAAATCAGAAAATTTTAAAGAGCTGAAAATTATTATAATTGTTTAACAAAAATAGTGTAAACCATCCTTTTAAGGCTGAATGATTTGGGGGGGGGAAGTTTTTGACCTGTTTAGTGTCACTATAAAATAAATATTAGGATTTTATAGTGATTATTATTAAATAAAAGTATTAAAAAGAACTATCCTGTAATAATAAAATATTTAATAAAAAACTATTTCATTTCATAGAACAAATCTAAACTATTATTTATCTAAACTAAACTATTAGTTTAGTAACCATGTTAACTACTTTTTTTTAAGTTAAAAAGGATATTTTTTTCCCCAGTGAAAAAAAGTCTGTTCATTCACACACACACACACAACACCAAGCTTCAATCTGAAAACTGAGGTGCATTTATTCATTTGATTAAAGGTCACATATTTTACACCTTTCTGGAGTTTTATTTTAGGTTTTGATGTGCTTAAGAATATATATTTGTGGTATAAGTACCAAAAACCATCTAAATATATATTTTTACAGCTCCTTTCTCAGGAGCTCTGCTGAGAACAGGTAGATTTTGGCCTGTCTTATTAATATTCATGAGCCTCTCTTCTGATTGGCCTGTTGTGTTCTGAGTGACAGCGCTTGCTGGAAGCAGCAAAACAAAGGGAAATCTGGAGGCGGCCCATTCAAACCAGCGCAGATTCGGCTACAGAAGGAGCTTAAAATATCATCTTGTTGTGATGTTGGGTGCCAGAATCGCACGTAATACAGCCTCAAATTAGAAATCTGATCGCATAACTACTGCCAGACAAAAAAACGCGATAAAACGAGCAGACTGGACAGAAATGATTGTCAAAAATGCTCGCGTTTGCAGCACACTTCTTATCAGAAAAGCTTCAATAAAGTATTGCCTTTTGTTGTTATGGGCGCGTCTACAGATTTTTTGCCATATGTCTATGTTTCTTGCATCTCACGATTATGTCTTGTATGAAATAATGTCTGTGCATGTGTATAAAACAACAAACTGCCAATTTATATATAATCATTTGTAATTGTATATACATTGTTGTGATTAATTGTGGCTGGAACAATAATGTAGCTGTAAAAATAGTTGCCTGCTGAAATTGAAATATATACATCTTCATCATGACTAGACACGGTGAGTTTGTCTACAGGTTAGATGTGATCCACCTCATAATAATAATCCTGTCAGATCGTCCATCCTTTGAGTGAGAGTGTAACGTTACAGGTCGGTCGATCTGGTTTCGTGGTTAAAGTTAACCTTTTCTACATGTTTCCCTGTTGTTTTTGCTCAGCAATAGCATGGACGTGATGTTGTCTGGGGGTTTGGCAAAAGGAGAGTGGGACTGTGGGGGCGGTGCTCGGGGTGGTGACTGTGTAGTTCTGACGTCAACTTTTTACGGAAGTCACAATGATTCGTGAAAAATCACAGCTACTTTAAGCAGGCTGTGTGAATTTTTACTGTGGACTGACTGTTTTGAAATTTGTATGGTAGTTACATAGCACCTAGACCACAGTTATCATGAAAAAATCCAGGAAATTTCCGTTTTGACAATATGGGACCTTTATATTTGCATTTTGATAATTTACACAAACCATATGCCATAGCAATTTTTTTTATTTTGTTCCCAATACATCATGCAGCCCAATTCCAAAGAGTGTTTTTACAGTATTGTTAGGTAGTTGCTTAAGGCGTTAAGTCTATTGTAAGACTATATCGACTATATCGTTTTTTTAAATGTGGTCGATTCAATATCGATTTTTTTTTCAATATTTATTTCCGCAAACATTGAACATAAGATTTACGTTAATCTTATTACTAGTCTAATCCACTAGATGTCACCCCCTTATTTGCCTTGTGCGATGTTACAACCGAGAGTCCGTCATTCATTCATTACTTAAAATGGCGGATTGAGGTGCGTTCCCGAGGTCAACACCACCTTCACATAAAAAGTCAGAGGTATGGAAGCATTTTAGATTTCGCAAGCACGATGACAAAGATACTGAGAACAAGAACAAAGCTATATGCCAAACAGTTGATGGGCCCTATTGACTTGACTTCCATAATATGGAGAAAAATACTATGGAAGTCAATGGCTACAAGCAAACGTTTGGTTTTATCCATATTCTCAAAATAATATTCTTTTGTTTTCAACAGCAAGAAAAAGAAATTCTACATGCATAAATGACGACAGAATTTTTATTTTTGGGTGAACTATCACCCAAAAGCCAGTATTAGTTTTCCTACACCGTTCATAGGCTTGCAGCCTCCATGTTGCAGCTAATGTTTGTTTTATATTAAAGGGGTCATATAATGCTTTTTTAAATATCATTATTTTGTGTATTTGGTGTAACAGAATACGTTGACATGCTTTAATGTTAAAAAAAAAAAAACATTATTTTTCAAATACTTTACATTATTGTAAGTCCTTATGCCCCTCCTCTCTCAAACCTTAAGTTTTCTACAAAGTCCCCTCCTTCCACAGCGCAGTTTCGATTGGCCAGCTGACCCAGTGCATTGTGATTGGCCGAACACCGCAAGCACTTGTCGTAAATGTAACCCCCCTTACCATAATCGCAGCTTCATCTTTCAAAATAAATGTAAAGACAGAGCCCGAAAGGGGAACAGAGTCACGTGACAGACACAGTGATGAAGCTGGTATGTGTTTGCAGTACACAAGCCACGGTTAAGACAGCTGACTCCACTGTGATGTTACCCTGTCTCTCACGCTCACACACACACACACACAAACACACACGCACGCACGCACACACACCCACACACACACACCACACAGGCACGATGCCAAAACTCCGCATTTGACATCATAAAACGGGGCAAAAAAAATACTTAAACTAATACAAAACCGTAGCTGATCAGAAGCACCAGATTGTCTTAGCAAAGTCAGAATTACCTCCTCTCATAGGTTCACGAAACGGTCGTCCATTAAAATGCATTGCTGTTCTGTTGTAATTAATCTTAAAGATTCCTAAATGCATCTACTTTCGAAGGCCAAATAAATGCTTTTTGCTTTCGCCTAGAAACACACAGCGTCTCCCTTACATGCTGCTTCAACACTACTGCTGTTGCTGAAACCACGCCTTCTTTCTTTGTGCACATTTGGGTGGCATTATGCTAATATTTCCACATAGTGACGTAGACATGTGTGGGCGTGTTAGAATGAGCTGTTTTAGGAGGGCGTGGTTGACTTAACTTTTATGAAGAATATCGCTTTGGTTTTGAGACTTTAGTCTTTGCAACTTCAGGGGTCTTATCTATGCACAATCAGCTTGTAACACTCCAAAGAGAAAGGAAAACTTGAAATCGCAACATATGACCCCTTTAAACATAAAATAACCTTATCCTGTTTGACCAAGGCATGCGACTTGTTTCGGCTTTGTTCAATTTTCAGCATCAGTTTTTCATCTTGCATCAAAATTCTGTCTATTCATTGTATGCATTTGACATATAGAGTTGGGTTTTGTTTTATTGTACTCAAGTGTACCTAAAATAAAAAGTGTTTAATATACAGGTTTGTGGCTCTTAATTTCCTTTTATTAATTAACCATTTGTAATCTTATGTTCATTGTTAATTTTTTATAAATATAGGATTTGCATTAAATCTATATTCATTCATATAGTCAAATCGAATCGAAAATCGATATCGAATCGAATTGAGAGCTTGAAAATCGAAATCGAATCATCTGAATTGATACCCAGCCCTAATTGTAAGTCAATATTTAATTTTTCACCTCTTTAGACCACTTCAGGTTATAGCTTAATTTCCTTGACTGATCTTTCTCAGAAACACTATGCAATAAAACAATGAACCTAAAAACCGGGACTAGAGACAATGAAGCCAAGGGACAGAATACCATTTGAATAAACATCAATCCTCATCCACCCTGAGCTCCCCTCTTTCTCTCCTTTTCCACTAGGCTCAGACTATTAAAAAGTTTGCTGTAATTATCTTTTTCATTATATGTCTCAGTGCAAATCACTTACCTAAATTAATAGTGATGCTTACCCTAGTCAATACTAAAAACACAAACTGCGATTTTAATCAAGTAATTTGCTTGTTTATATTATGTGTATTTTGGGGCATTTAAGTGTTTATTGGTCAGGACAGCTTAGCAGAGGCAGGAAGCGACAGGAGAGGGATAGGATCAGTATGACCATGAGATGGGACTTGAACTTTTAATAATTTATAATAATTTAATATTTTAATAATTTTTAATAATTTAATAATTTATTTAATAAATTATGATACCCACAAGGATTTGACCAATGTTGAGCTGGTTAATATTTGAAAAAACATTTACACTAACATTTTTCAAACAAACCTTTTTGAAGGATATGGCCGCCGCCTTCTTCTGCAGCATTCTCCAGTTCAACAGCACAAAAAGCCTTCTTCAAACTCAGCTCCATCCTCACATCACTAATGCTTTTCTTAAGCAGCTTCAGTCGTCTGCTCCGTGATGGGCTGGATTTCATTGCTGTAGTCAGATCCAACTTTTCCAGTAGCTCCCTCAGCTGCTGTTCCAATGACATGAGCTCTCGATTGGCTGGAACCAATAAGTGGTCCACTAAAAGAGTAAAAAGGCAACAATTTTTGATTGATTTGTTAAAATGTAGGGATGAGAAATGCAAAAAGTGATCATTCTGATCTGACATAACATTCAGATTTACTGATTCTATTAGTGATTCTTAGTTTCAAGGAAGCACTAAACTGAGAAGTAAGTCGCATGGTGACATTTGACAAGAAACATCATTGGTTAAGACAAAAGGACGTGCTTGAATAAGTACATTTGTTTAGCTATATTTTGAAGAACACGTGAAGGAAAAACAGTGGGTATGCATGTGTGATTTTCATTTTGTTTTACATGTACACATATCCAATGATCTTATACCATCACAGGGAGTGCACTGAGTGTAGTTTGCTTTATGTCCACAAGGAATGACCTTTTACAAATCATACAAAAGACCATTGAGACTACAGATTTTGTGTATTTACCATCTTCCCAGGACAAAGGTGCAGATGGCTCGATCTTAGGTGGTTCAAGCAGGTGCATGCCAGTTTCAAAATCAAAGCCTATTCTCAGAACATCTCGGCGAGTTTTCCTTAGCACAGCTCCACCCTGGTCTCTTAATCTAACAGCTGCCCTGTAAAAGAATGTATCCTTGCCATTGTACTTCATGCAGTTTTCAATAATGAGATTGAAGTCAGCTTCAAATTTATCCAGATTCTTGTAGCCTTGTGCATCAATGCGTTTCCTCATGGTGGAAAAATCCATAGGGTGCAAGATGTGGTCCATATAGTCAGGCACCTGTGAGGAACACACAAAAAAGGATGAAATTCTGATCAGTGACAAAAAAATTAATAAAAACAATAAAAGTGAAAAATACTAAACATTAAAAACATCTTGTTGTATTTTGAAAACCCTTTGAAGTCCTGTATCAATAATGACAGCATTGTGACAAACACAGTAAGATTTTTTTATGTGCTTCCAAATTCCAGAAATCGTTCTTGATTAATTATAAGTGTTGGAAACAGTCGTGCTGTTTATTTATTTAGTTTTTGAACCTGTGATACTTTTTTGCAGGATTCTGAAGATTTTTCAGGATTAAGAGTACATTTCAAAAGAAAACAAACCTCTTTAATGCTAACAGGCTCTGCAAAAATGTGTGCTTGGTCTTTCTCCTGTAACTGATCCAGCACAGTCCTCAGAAGGACAGTGAAAGGAGTGAGTTGGACCTCCATTAATGTCTGCTGAAGCATAATCTGCAACATAACCACAAGAGTCATCAAGAACACAAATATGCAAACAATTAACATTAGCAAATGTTACCGTTACAAAAACTTGTCTTGATTTAAAGCAGCATATTGTTCTCATACCTCTTCTTTCTTGAGTTTCTCTCTCTTCCTTATCAGCTCTAGCAGGAGTCTTGCTCGCTCAAGGTCATGTCTCATCCATTGCCATTCCTTCAGCTGCTCCTTCAATGCTTCAGTTTCCTCTTCTGTCTGTTTCTGTCATTAAAATGTTTTCAAATTCAAGCAAACTATGTTATTAAAATGTAAAAGCATGCATGGCCATGTGTCAGTGCTGCTTGAAGAAATATTTCACCTAAAAATGAATATTTGCTGAAAATGTACTCCCCCCTCAGACCATCCAAGATATTGATGACTTGGTTTCTTTTTTGCTTGCTCACTTGCTTAACAGTGGATCCTCTGTAGTGCATGGGTGCCATCAGAATGAGAGCCCAAGTGATGTAACACTAAATTTTTCCAAATTTGTTTAGATGAAGAAGCAAACTCATCTGTCTACTTGGCCTGAGGGTTGAGTACATTTTTAGCAAATTTTCATTTTTGTGTGAATTATAATAACGCTGCATAAGGATATAGAGTCAAACCAAAAAAATTATTCATACACCAGATATAATTTTTGATATTTTTTTTTACTAGTGGGTACAGGGCACTATAGTTCATTTATGTAAGTGAGAATAGCTAAATAAAGTGAACTCTGACATATTATACCCAAAAATTCTTTATAAAGTGGACCACCAGTAAAACTGATAAAACAAATTTGGGACGAAAAATATTCAGACACTTTGACCTGACCATGTTTTGCTTAAATGTTTTTTCTTTAATTGCTAATGCGACCTTTTTACACCACAGACTGAATAAAATTAAGCATTGCTTGGTAATTGGTTGACCTAAATTGGTATTATCTAATTGTGTACTTAAATTTAACAGCTGAATAATTTTTGGTTGATTGTAATCCATTACATACCTAACCTTTCTATGTAATGGATTACAATCTGACATTATCAAGATGAATTTGTTTATCAAGTTACCTGACATTATCAAGATTTATTTTGACACAGTTTAAATCTGAGTTCTTGTCATATTTTTTTTTTTACCATTTTCTAAACTATAGTGAATAAACTGTGATAACGTGAGAAATGTTGAAGGTGTCTGAATAAATTTTGGTTTGACTGTACTTACCGGCTGTGTGTTTTTCTGGGAATGTAGGCTAGTTTGGAGGCGTCTGTTGAGTGGCACTCCATTCCTTGAAAGTCTTTTAAGCATCCAATAATTCAATACAAGTTCGCCAAATGCCTTCTTCTTCTGTAAAGAAACTTGATTGAGGATTGTGTTTAACCTGTAGGAGAATATGACAGTATACAATGAAATTAAAAGTCTTGATATTTGCACTCAAATGACTTAAGAGTCCAAGATCTCACCAGTTTTTGTAAAATCAAAAATTCGAACAAACCTTTCAGGTGAAAAACTGGGTACAGATGCATTTGGAACTGGGCCTACAAATTCCACCTCATTGTTTTTAAGTCTCTTCTGTTTTTTTAAACTTGTCCTGCTGCTCTTTTTGTCCACTGACTGACAAAGTCTGTCATTTGTCTTAGTTTCATTATAAATTGTAAGAGGTCTTTTAATGGAGCCATTTGGGGTGTGGGCCCCACAGTAGGCTGTCTTTTTCACAGAGAAAGTGGGTACACCTGAGTCAGTCAACTCTTTAATAGGCTCCATTTTCATAAAGAGACCAGCCTTCTGTGCACAGCTGACATGAAAAGCAGTGTAGCAGTTCGCTTTGTGGCACTGGATACAAGCCCCAACACCTTTTTCTTTACAGAGGTAGCATGTAAGCTTCCATCGAGCTGGCGGAATATTTGAAACACCATCAATAGGCTCAATGAAGACCATGTTGGAAAACCCAACCTCGGGAACCCATAAAGCACAAACAACATGACCCCACTGGTCATCTTCCGTCTTTTTGACCGCTCCTCCCTTGTTAGGGCAGAGGATGCAGTTAGCGGGTTGTGTTGGGGACTGCAGACAATGTCGGCAAAGCCACTGTCCCTCTGGAATATATGGAACACCATAACAATCCTGATGAACAGCTAGATTGCACATATCGCAGAACAGGATGGCATTGCTGTCCATGCAATCTCCATCCATGCATATGCAGCAAACAGCATCTTCATCGATTAAGGACTGTAGACTCTGTTGGCCCTGAATCTCTAAAAATGATTCTTTTTCAAAACGGTCAAGAAGGAACTCAAAGGCATTAGGGGAAACCGGGTTAAGACCTTCATTCTTTCTTTTCTCATTGATCAGCTCAAGCCAGGCATAGTCCTCTTCGTCCATATCATATTCCACCTCCTCATTTAGCTCTTCTGAAGTTTTCTCCTCATACTTGTAGTATGTAGAAGGTCTGCGTGGGATTGCTGGGAGATTGTAATCCACTGTGCGGAATTTGGGCTCGGGAAGAGTGCTGCCTTGCACTAAAGCATTTTGTGCGGTGACAGCAGTGCTCTTTTTCTGCTGGTTGTTTCTGAGGCGTGCAGAACGTACCAAAACCTGCTGGTGTTTTTCAGCATTCTCCTTATTGCTGGTACACGCCATAATTTCCTGTGCAATGGGATCCTCATCCGTGATGATGTAGAGCTTGTCAAAGATGCTGAACCGGTGCAACCGGCCATTAACTTCTAGTTCGATCATTCTCTGGGCCTGGGCGTAAGTCAGCGTCTCACGGTTTGAGGAAAGTTTGATAGGGGAAGGTAGCCACTGAGGGGAGAATACTTTGTGAGGTAGAGATGTTCTCTTCATTGGGGATCCTTACAAAGCTGAAAAGAGAACAGAACCAGTGTTATTCCTAATTCAACAGTGCATTTGAATTATATGTTGATGCAACCCACAAAAATTAAACCATGCTGATTTACATGACTGAATCTAAATAATCCATGTCACAGTGGAGGAAGTTATTCAAAAGTACTGTTACCAAGGTACAAATGATGCTTGAAGCCGTTTCGTTTTCTAAAGTTCCGTTAAAAGCTATTTCTACTTCAACTACAGTTTTATCAAGGGATTATTAGGTTACTACAAGATAGCATTGATTAGTATAGCAGTGTAGGAGAAATTAGGTCGCATTTTCGGGCATCACAGGAGAGATCAGAGACACCATTCGGACGTACAATTCAAAACATTTTGGCCATTTTACGTGCATCCCAAACATTCGAATCGAAACTTTTTTCAACATCACGGCAGCGTTTTGGGGGTCGCCTATCCCCTAAAATACTGTCCATGTAGGCAGTTTGCGATGTTTTGAGACACTATGGAGATGCACATTCAAATCTTATCTTTATATTCCCAGGCATTAACAGGTGCATATCGCAAAACAATGACGGTTATCTAATGATCGATCATTTTACCTCTGATCTGCTGAATAACGAAAGGAACAGCTTTCTGGCGAGGTGGCCTGCAGTTATTCCGTACACAATGTTCTCATCCAAGGACCACCAATTTAAATCTGCATTGATAAATCTGGAATGCTGCAAACGCTTTAACCACAACGGCCGCCAGGACTATAATTATGAACTAATAATCACTACGAGAACGCTTGGTTTGATTGCCATTCAAACATAGCGTCGTTTCCTTGCTGCAACGAGCTGAAATACAACTCTTCGCCTGCAACCAACAACAATGCGGATGGTTCACTACAAATAGACGTCCCACCCGCAACGCATGGCGTCATGACGTACCCAGCTCGCTCATAGGGTCTCACCGTCTCACAGGCTAGACAATATAATTTCATTGTGACCGTGATATTTCCTAAAGGAAAATGTTTTTTAATGCACTTTATATATATAATTTATATAGACTTTGTTTCTCATGAAAATTCTTTCCAAAGAACCAAATGTGACAAAACCATGCGTGATTTATTTATACTATTCATGTTCTGTATTTTTACTATATATTATTTATTTATAATACTGGCATGATTGTGTTATGCCTTTTAATTGTTTCAGCTTAATGATTCTAAGTACAACCATTTAAAAAAATCATTTCCATCCTCAATTCAAAATCTCAATTACATTTACAATAATTGGTAGGAAACCTCTGCGAACACAAACATATTTATCATTTAATTCGCAAACAGGAAATACAAATAAATAGAAAGCTGGTTGAGGACAATAGGCTATAGTATCTCATAAACACCAAAAATCCAGAAAAATGCCACATGTATTAAATTGACCTAAAAACACATTTAAACATCTAAGGGCCTGTGTGTTTTGCCTGACTGCCCCTGAGAGAGACCCTGGGGTCAAGAAACCCCGTGTGTTTGCTTTAGTAAACCCTCCTTATTTGTTATCTGTGGTTTGACCGTCTATTCATAAGTATGCCAAGTGTAGAATCAGTTGCTTCGTAATTTTATTTGCATGATTATGACCTCTTATCGGCTATAAGATTGAAATGACGGTAGTTTCGTGTTATTAACCCCACCCACTATATCAAAAGCCTCTGTGACGCCATAGAGCCATGTTTCTTCCGTCTGACGCCGTGTGGCGCTACTACTGCGCACTGTTTACGGCACAGGAGACAAAGCAACCAACTCAATTACAACACTGGATCAACCGTGCGCTTTATTTAACCATTTCACAGCCGAAACTCACTTAACTAAACCCCAGGCCACGAAGGTAAGCTATGCTTATGTCTTTTTATTTGAGTGTTTACATTGTCTCGGGAAGACGCATGCATGATTTTGGTTTAGATCCAGTGACCCGGCTAGTTCGACGAGCTTCTCTGTTTTGTGCGACCAGGATCCGGTTCTGCCTCATCAGGTTATGTCCTGTGTGGCCTAACATAACCACACAATTGAGTTGTCACTAAGTCAAGTACGCTCTTTCTACGTGATTAAACGATTCTACGTAGGTATTTTAAATCCCCAAGCAGTCGTATTTACAAATTAAATAATAAGAAAACACGCACAAGTAACTCGAGTTTTATGTCCATATGGCAGGAGAGAACCGTGAAGGGTTTTCCTGTTTTGTCTACGAGCTAATGCACTAGCCGCTAGCATGTGTCGCTCTAGCTAGCGCCTACATCTCGTGAGGTCGCGAGAGCGTGTGTTGAGACAAGTACCTCAAGCAGCACTCAACTTCCTTATTAGAAACATCTCAGATAAATTGTACATACTTTTATTCGAACTACATGGAACATACAACAGCATACGGTCATAATTATCATAGTAGGTTGCTCAATGTATATTTTTGATTTTCTTTTTAATGTATGCCTTTGTGTCGTGACAACTGACAGAAAATGTAAACGTTATTTAATATACTCTTTACACCAAATAAAACAAATTCCACTTTGAAATATTTTAGCATACACGTATAATGTGTATTTTGTTTTTGCTATTAATTGCTGTAATAGGCCAGATTGTCATTGATGACAACAACTTACATTTTGTTAATCTGTATCGCTATGTTCCGTTATGAACAGGTTAAAACCAGGAAAGGGCTGTATGACTTTGTTAAATATGGAGTTACTTCGGAACAAAAAACACCAAGGATTCAAATAGTAATCGTTTGTATAGAGGAAAATATACCTATTGGGTCAATAAACACTGTTGCAATTCAAGAAATTAAGTAGGCCTATGTGTGGATCACAGTATAGCTTTCTCATAGCGCTGTGTAGTTACAGGTCCATTAAAGATGTCACTCAGAATGTTTATACATATACAGCACTTTTGCAGGCACAATGCATTTGGAAGGCTTCAAAGTGCACAAAATCATTTCTGATCTGTAGGCATCCATAGCAGCCTTATGCAGGTTATATAATTATTTCAATGTTGGACAAGTTTGCCATTTATTTTAAAGTATCATTATCATGTTCACATAAATGAATGGGTTGTATTATCATATAATATTCATGTATGATTGATCATTGCTACTGATCCCAAATATATATGCACCAATAGTAATACCGGCCATAAATAAGATAATTATGTTTGTGGTATGCTGATAACTGACTAACTAACTAACTGTCTGTTTTGGCTGTTAGGGCTATATGGTTATTTTCATTGGAGATACTTACAAAGCTGAAAAGAGAGAACAGAACCAGTGTTATTCCTAATACAACAATAATAATAATAATATCATTTTCCAATATCTAACCAGTGAAATATCCAGCGATTTGTTGCCAACAAAAAGTTGTTCTGGTTTACATTTTGGATAGTCTTCCATGGTATCCTGAACACCTTTTTGGTGACCGTTTGACAGTGGTTGGTATAAAAGCAAGGCTTAGCAGAGCGTTAGTTTTACAAACCATAAATACACAAAACTACTTTTCAAGACGGATATCTCTGAAAGTAATGATAACTTGCAGTTCAGATCAGTTAGTGATTTCATTAATTTAAATCGTCAGACTGATTCAAACAGATAAACTACAATAATAATTTTATTACTAATAACTGACAATAATGAGTTTAAAATAATGTCTTATAAAAACTACTTATAAAAAGTGGCTCCGAGTTATATGTCAATGTGTAAATACAATTTTTAATCACACATCCAGTTTCAATGAACTTTGATTCCTTTAAACTGTTAATTGTATTTTTAATTATCTTAATGTTCTTCTATCTCCCATCTAATTTTTCAGGTTCTACAAATGAACATATCTGTTGCATCTGGACTCAGATATTTAAAGTAAACATCTGGATGGAAGAAAGAGCCACACCCATGACACTTGAACACTTAAAAAGCTGCTTTGAATAGAGAAGGTTTTCTTTCCCTGCAGAAATTCTTTATGCGATAATGGATGGAGAGGACGGCCTCTCACAGAAGACTGAGGATATAAGCCACGAGCATAATGTCTCCAAAGATAACAAGAGAATAGAGGCCAAAGGAACCTGTTTAAAAATAGAAGGGAAAGATGGTTATGTGTTTAAATCATACAGAATTACTCCTCAAGAGGTATTGGAAGCAGAACCCCACACTTGTCCCTCTGAGACTCTGGCAAAAGATTCCTCTTTGGTGTCTTTGTCATTTGAAGGCACAGAGGAAGATAGATCTTCTGAGGTCGATGGGTTTTCAAAAGAGGATTCAACAGCAGAAAGTTGTGAAAAGCATGACTCTCAAAAATCTCCAACTATTTCAAATAAGAGCCAGAACATTGAAATAAATAATTCAGAAATTGAAACAAGTGTATGTATCAAAGCAGAACCAAATGTAACGGGTGAAATCGCTCAGGATGATGAAAAGTTATCATTTGATGGGGCCTTCGGCCCCTTTGCCACCAGAGGTTATGATGATGATTATGGTAGCTTGTTCAGTGGGTACTCAAGTACTCTGTATGATGTTGCAATGGATGCTGTCACACAAAGCCTTCTATCATCCGTAAGAAGTCCCCTTAACCCTAGAAAAAAATCCCCTGCTTGGAACCATTTTTTCATATCACCACGTGATAGTACCAAAGCAATCTGTATGTACTGTATGAAAGAGTTCAGCCGGGGTAAAAATGAGAAAGATCTCAGTACTAGTTGTTTAATGAGGCATGTGCGAAGGGCTCACCCCACTGTTCTTCTGCAAGACAGTGACTCTGTAAATAATTTGTCCAATAATTCATCTTTAATACCTCCCAATATATCACCAAACAATGGAGACTTGTCTGTATGCATCAAGCCCCCTACAGACAGCCATACTCCACTGTCCTCCATTCTAGCTGAGGCCACAGACATAGTGTCCAAAGACTCTTTACAAAAGGCCAAACCAAAAGCAGAAAAGAGCGTCAAGAGTGACTCTAGTGTGATTCCATCCCCACATTCCTTAAACAACCATAATGATGATGCCACGGACTTGGGGAGTGAATGCCCTGGATCAGCCCCTAAGAGCTCAAGTTCCCGGCGGCGCTCAGCAGTGTGGAAACACTTTTATTTATCCCCTGCTGACAGCTCGAAAGCAGTGTGTATTCACTGCATGAATGAATTCAGTCGTGGCAAAAATGGGAAAGACTTGGGGACGAGCTGCCTTATTCGCCACATGTGGCGGGCCCATCGAGACATAGTCATTGAAGAAAATGGACAGGGCTCAAGCATTCCTCCACCTTACACCACTCCACCAACATTGCTCTCACGCACACAAGACTCCACAGAGGTCAAAAAGGAATTCCTCTGTACCTCACATCGCTCTGATGCCATATCAGACGAAGTGCCCAATGATGACAGTGAGCACATGACTCTTGAGGATGATGCAAATGATGCTACATATCAATCTGGACAAGAGTCCTCACTTGATGCATCTTTTAGACTGAAAGGGGAAAATATACCTCTGTCATCCTCGCCAGAGGAACACGGTGAGGGGCACAGCATATCCCAAGATCAGAGCTCAGTTTTTCAACAAAACAAAAAAATAATGAAACGGGTGAAATCAGAAGTATGGCATCATTTCATTGTCTCTCCTGTTGACCAACTCAAAGCTTTGTGTCGGTATTGTCCCTGTGTTATAAGCCGTGGTAAACGAGGGGACTTTGGCACAAGCTGTTTAATGAGACATTTGATGCGACGGCATCCTGATGTTCTCAAAACCCAAAAAAGCACAAATGACAAAGTTTCATCACCTCAGTCTCCCCTTTGTACTCCTGCTGCAGAGGACAACATGACAACAAATGCAACAGACAGCCCTGCTGCTGAGAACAAACACCACACCCTGCCTGTTTTCAGCAAAAAGACTTCAAAGCTATGGAATCACTTTTCTATTTCCTCTGTGGACCCAACAAAGGTGGTCTGTTTGCACTGTAGCCGCACAATTAGCAGAGGCAAAAAGACAACCAATTTAGGCACTAGTTGCTTATTTAGGCACATGCAGAGATTTCATGGGCATGTGCTTGAAAATAATAGTAATATCTCAGGTGATGTGTCATCTGCTGAAATTCAAGTTAAGCAGGAGCTCATGGACATTTCTACTTATGAGGAGAATGCAGAGAAGTTCAATGAATGCCACCCAGCTGCCAAAAAAATCACCAAACTCATTGCTGAAATGCTTGCACTGGATCTTCAGCCATCAAATGTAGTGGAAAATGTTGGCCTGAACCGACTACTGGAATACCTCCAGCCACAGTATTCTCTACCTTCCTCATCCTACTTTACCAGCACTGCAATCCCAGAAATGTATGGAAGCGTGAAAGAAGTAGTTCTGACCCACCTCAAAGAGGCTGAAGGTGGAATCATTCATTTCACGACAAGTGTTTGGGTGAGCAGCCAAACTCAAGAGTACTTGATTCTTACAGCCCATTGGGTAACATTTGAGTCTCAAGTTCTGCCTCAGGGGCAAGATTTCCACTGCTCAGCCCTCCTTGGTGTTTCTTCAATCGACTGTGACTACAATGTGCTGAACATACAGAAGCAGCTTGAATATCTTGGGGACACCTGGATTGGTTCCTCAGGCCTTAAAATTGGATTTACTGTAACAGATAATCAAACTATTGGAAGCATACTAGAGAGCAGTGATCACACCACCATACAGTGTTTTGTTCATAGCATAGACCTCATTGTTAACGAAGCCATAAAAAGTCAGAGGATGGTTCAGAACTTGCTTAGTATTGCTCGGAAAATCTGTGAGAGAGTGCATCGTTCTGCTAAAGCAAAGGAGAAGTTGGCAGAGCTGCAAAAAACTTATCAGTTACCTGAAAACCAGCTGGTTCAGGATGTTCCCTCTAAGTGGAAAACATCATATTTTATGCTTGAGCGATTAGTAGAGCAAAAGAAAGCCATTGATGAGATGTCAATAGAGTGCAATTTCAGGGAACTGATAAGCTGTGACCAGTGGGAAGTCATGCAGTCAGTCTGCAATGCTCTTAAGCCTTTCGAGGTAGCCTGCAGGGAGATGAGCAATCGCACAGCAACACTAGGTCAGGTCATTCCACTCATTCACATACTCAACCGAAAAATAGATATGCTTTTTGATGAGACCATGGGTATTGACAATATGCTCAAGTCTTTAAAGGAAGCAATGGTGACTAAAATGTCACCTACACTTCATGACCCCAGGTACATATGGGCAACCATGTTGGACCCGAGGTATAAGACCTCCCTTTTTACTGAGGAAGAAGCAGAGCAGTGTAAGCATGACCTCATACAAGAGCTTGAGGTGTCTGCATCTAACTCTGTGGAGACTAAATCACCACTGTCAAACGGATGCAGTGAAATACCAACTTCTTCAAACAGCTTGGCCTCAAACAAAGAAAACCTCTGGGCTCTTATGGATGACATTAGACAGAAAATCAAGCAGGAGGAGAGACCAAAATCATTGGAGCTTGCAGTGCTGGAGTATTTGGAGGAAGACATTCTTGACCAGAGTTGTGATCCTCTGGATTATTGGAACCTAAAGAAGTTACTGTGGCCTGAACTTGCCAAAGTAGCTGTACGCTATGTGGGTTGTCCACCCAGTATTGTACCAGCAGACACACTTTTTAGCACATCAAGTGTCAACTGTGCCCTGAATCAGTCCCGGCCATTGCTAGAAAATCTTGAAGGACTTCTTTTTTTAAAGGTCAACCTTCCTTTGATATATTTTCAGTACTGATGATTGCGTATTTATATTTGCAAGGCTGTTTCTTAGATTCTCATTAACCTCAACCTAGGACCACACAAGTAACTTTTCTGAGAAGGCCTAACTAAACAATTCATTTTACTGAGGTTCATATTCTTCAATACACAGCATTTGGATGATATTTAATTGAATAAAAGATTGCTTGAGTACTACTGTTAAGTACACTTGATAACTGGAGTCTTATTTCTGGTGAAATGTTTTCAGGGAGGGAGGGTTAGCTAGCTATAGGGGCAGTTATTGTTTGTTGCTGTACTTTCCTTTTATAAATTTTATTTTATCTTTGTCTTCTCTCTCCTTGTGCCTTATACAAACTACTTCAGGTCAACATGCTGTAAATATTAAATGATGTGCAAAGCAAGTCATAGTCTTCTGATTTAAATGATTTTATAAAATTGAAACTACATGCTGAATACTGTTTTTATATAAATACATGACCCAAAATAAATGCTGTGACTGAGAGATGTTTTAAATGTATTTTATTTAATTCTGTGATTTTTGTGGTTCGTGGTACTGTTAGAATTAGGCTTATTTTTATTTTTGTTTGTATCTGTCAAAATGTACGTAATGCTGTACTTTCAGGTTAAAAACTTTTTTTGAAAATTTGTTAAGCACAAATCGTTTTTTTTTTCTCTTAAATTATGGGACATTAAGGAAATGTACTGTAAATTTTATAAATTTCCAAAATATAATTTGACAAATAATTGAGACTGGAACAATTAGTTGTTTTATTTGATTTTATGGGGTAATTTGTAAATAAAACTTTACACTTTTAAACCATGTTGCTTTTAAATTTCCTGTTTCAGATCTTGGTCTTGTGAATGTTTTTAATTATTGTCACCTTATGCATTCTATATTTTCCAAATCTGGATTATTTAGCTAAATCTGTATCTAATTCTAATCCAAACAGAAAATGTGGGGAAAGAGGTTTAGGTATTAATAGGGCTAGTTGTATACAGAGGACATAGCTATACAAGGACTATAGTTGCCATAGGACTAGTGGTATTTGATGCTTTGCTGAACTTTAGTATACTGATTGCAATTCTGAAAAAAGGATGTGATGGATAGGCCATCTGTCCTGGGTGTTTCTCTGCCTTCAGCCAGAGATGTTTAGATGACTACATAGCACAATCTTTTTGGAAAAATGGTTGGATTTAATTTTTTATATATGTACGATTAAAGGGATGGTATAATCTCACCCATTTGTCATTCCACAAATGTAAGACTATTTTCTGTGGAACAACAATTTTGTCCATTCAATGGAAGTAACGCTCAACAAAAGCTGGTTTGGTTACCAGCTTAAAAATATCTTTTGTATTCTGCAAAAGAAAGTCATACAGGTTTGGAACGACATAAACGATGATTTTAAGTGCCATTAAAGTCTGAAACCACAGTTATCACTCGTGCAAAGCATACTGGGAGGCATAGTAATAGCATGTTTACATTGCTTACAAAAGGAAGCAGCGAGCAAATGACCATTGCTATTCAAACACCTTAACTCAGGATGTCTCCCCTGTCAGTAAAACAGACCATCAAAAGAATTCAGAGAACCACTTCTGTAAGCATTTATTTGTCCTTGTCTTTGCATATGGAATATTTTATTCAATTATTGTAACAATTTCAGTTCAGGCTTTCACTATCTGGGTTCATTATTTGAGTGTCTTTCTAGCAGCACAAGCTTGTTGTTTAGCTTGATTTTGATAGGTGGAAATTGGAACATCTCAAATACGAGGTTTTGGTATCCTGAGAAGAAGACCAAAGGTTTGTGAGAGTCTTTGAGCAGAGATATTTTAGTTGCATTTGCTTCCATTAACAGGTGTGAATATGTTTTTATAACTGCATCTTCAAGAGTCAAATTCTCCTTCTTGTCATATCTAGGAAATTAAAGAAAAACATTGAGACAAATCATCAATATTGCACATGTATAGCATTGTCTTTGATAATTGATTGGTCACACACCTCCAGTTACTATTTAGCTCCAGAAAACGTGAGACTCCCGTCTGTGCAGCAAGTACATCGATGTGTAATGACACATCTGTGTGAGAAGTATGCAACTTGATCAGATTGCTTTAATTTTTCAATAATAATTCAAAACTAAACAAGCAATATACCTGCTGTTGCTGGAATTATTCTATGTAGCTCCTGCATTGCTTTCCCTCCTGGGTAGTTGTGATGGGAAACATAAAGAGAAATACTTGTGTATACTCCATTTAGCATCAAATGTCCAACCATAGCTATGGAACCAATTTTATACATCCATGACTTGTGGTAATTCTTCAAACTGTAACAAAAAAGAAGAGAAAAGTAAAACTATCTAAAAATATCTGTTAACATGAAATATTGTAGGGATGAAAAATTAACAAAGACACTGTTTTCCTGTTAAAACCACCTGTTCCATACCAAAACAGAGGGTACAAATTTTGCACATTTTAACACATTTAGTACAGCTTTAATCTGCTGATTGGTCTGTTTGAATGTATTAGATTTGTTTTTTAGCCACATGAACAAGGAAAGAAAAAAAAAAAGAATTGCACCAATGGGTCGCTGTGAACACAGCTGTTTTTGACAAAGTAAAAAGGGTTTTGTTTTACACGACCGCTGAGGAATTTTAACCAAAGTATGTTACAGACTTTTTTGTGAAAAGACCCTAAAGAATCAAAAAACTTGCAGAAAATGGGCATTCTATCTCCCCTTTAAGCAAAATTTTGTAGTCAACTAGTCTAAAAAATATAAAACTCTTTGGGTAAAACATCATATATGAACAATCAATGCGCAAGATAAATCCGGCAATTATAAAGCATCGTTGTTTTAAGCTTTTTAGAACAGTAAATCATGCTCGTATTCTTTGGGATTGTCGATCGAAACCAAGTGGAATACTAGGTGGACATTTAAACATTCGAAGTGTTATTCCCAAAAATGATCAAATACACCATCTTTTACATTAATCAAATTTGTATTTTTTTATGTTTATCAGAAACATGGTTGCATGAAAATTCCCCTGCTGATATGTTAAATGTGTGTGGTTATCAAATGTATAGACGAGATTAAATAGATGGAAGGGGTGGAGGTGTGCTATTTTATGTTAAGGATAGTATAAGATGTGAGCAATTTCAGTGGTCTTGTATGAACGAGATAGAATGTATTGGTCTTAAATTAATATTGTCTGAGCAAATGTAATTTGTTGTAATTGGAATTTATAGACCACCATCTGCTAAAGGCTGTATTTTATGAAAAATTGGATGCCCTTATCAAAAAATGTAATACAAATAAGGAGATAATTTTATTAGATTTTAATGTAAATTGGAAGGATAAATTACAAAGGAAGAAATTAAAAACTTTAACTGGTCATTATGATTTTAAACAGATTATTGAAGGGTCAACCAGGCTAACTAGATATTCAGAAACATGTATTGATCTGGCTTTTACAAATAGACCAGAAAGGATAAAGAAATGCTATAATCTGGTAACTGGACTATCCGATCATAATATGATTTTGATTGTAAGAAAGCTCACTAAAACCAGATTTAATTTAATATCTGAAAAGAAGATAGAAAAATATAAAATACCTAAAAGTCAGTTGGATAGTCTTGAAAAAAACAATTAAAAAAATAGACTGGGACGCATATTTAACATATGAGGGTGTAGATCAAAATTGTACATCTTTTATGACTGAAACTCAAAAAATTATAAACAGTTATATAAGGAAAGTAAAACTAAAATCAGGACAAAGATAATATTTACCTTGGTTAAATGAAACAATTCGATTACTTATGAAGCAAAGGGATCATGCTCTTAAGTTAGCCCTCAGGTCTAGAATGGAACATGATAGGCGTGTATTTACCACATTAAGAAATAAGGTTGTAAAGGAACTTAGAAAGGCGAAAGCTACTTTTTTTATTAAGACTATTAGTGAAGCAAAAGGAAATACTAAAGAAATATGGCAAAATTTAAATTAAATTAACAGGAACATTTAAGATACATAAAACCATAGAATTAAATATGATGGAAATTATGATTGACTCAAAAGGTCGGCAGAAGGTTTAATTAATCATTTTAAGTTTATACAAAAACTTCAATTAAAAATCGATATGATTCAAAGATTAGCTTACCTATAAATTTAATGCTCTTCAATTTTTGACCTTTTAAAGAATATGGACAAATACAAAATACACTTGAGATTATTATTCTAATTAGAAGAGTTCAAGGGCAAAAGCTGTGTATGGAATTGATACAATATTTTAAAACTAAAAATATAAAAGAGGCACTATTCCCCAATTTTAAAAATTTAACTTGGTAGATGAAGAAGGAGTGTGTCGAGTGCTTGGAAAACTGCAGTTATACACATGTGTTTAAATTGGGGATAATGTCAATAGTATTCTAGGAACCATCAGTATTCTCCCCAGTTTCAAAAATGGATCTCGAACAGATAAGATTCCATTGAATAACACATCCTTATTGCATACGATGCAGTGTGGTTTCGAAGTACCATTCAACAGATAACCGCAAACTGTCTTCTTTTGGAAATATAAAGCAAAATTAGTAAAGGTGGTGTGGGGGGAGCTGTTTTGGATTTAGGAAAGCATTGACACAGTAATCATGAGATTTTAATTAAAAAGTTGTTAAATTATAATTTCTCAACAAGAGTAATTGAATGGATAAAATCATATTTAACGGATAGACAACAGTCACTTATTAATTCAGTTGGTGTACCTCAAGGATCAATATTAGGACCTCTGTTATTCAGTTTGTAAATTAATTATTTGCCTGATGTTTGTGCACCTGCTGTAAATTGCCAGATGTATGCTGATGATACAAATATATATTTGCATGCTAAAACTAAAAAACAAGCGGCACAAGAATTATCAGCAGAAATGGTTAAGATTACAAATTGGTTAAAAAAATCGTGTTTACACCTTAATGTTAGCAAAACTGTATGTATGTTTTTTCAAAGTCTGCAAATAGAGATCCGTCCGTGCAGGTAAAAGGTATTAGTCAAGGTATAAAATTAGGTATATATGATTCCCAATCTTAAAAATATTTAACTATTCCCTCGTGAGAATAAAATTTAATTTGGCCATTTTTGCTCTTTAGGATGTTTTTAATCGTCGCGCGTCGGTCTTCGGAGCGTCGGTCTCTTATATTGTTAGGCGTTTAGATTATGTCATGCTGAGCTGGGGATTTCTGTTGCTGTGTATACGAATACGTTCAATCAGCCCGCGCATCTACAGAAGGTGGGCATAGGGAGGAATAGCATATGCCATCCGTCCGAGCTGACCGGAGACTTGAATATCAAATGTCTAGATCCTATCATCATTGTGAAATTTTAATTAAATATGGGTTTTTAAGTTGGGAAAATGATTAAATTTGCATATATTTTACTTGTGTTCAAAATTTTGCATGGTTTGGCTCCACTCCCACTTAATAAATTTATCAGGAAAAATTTGAATTATTTTACTAGAGCCACTACTAGAGGGGACTGTATAATACCACATAGAAGTACTACTTTTGGGCAATCAGTATTTTCTTATAGAGCAGTACATACTTGGAATACTATACCCATAGAACTAAGAAATATTATATCTCTTGCTCCTTTTTCTGAATCGGTAAAAGGGTGGTTATTGGATAGTCAAATATGTCTTCATAATTTGAAGTAGTGTTTTTTTCTATCGTTTTTTTATTTATTGTATTCTGTTTTTTGTAATATGTTTGTTTCTGCTTTGTGTATTGTGAATTATGGTTCTTACCATCAACCTGCCAGGGACTGCAGATGAAAATTAGCCTGAATGACTAAATCTGGCACATTTATATAGTAGACTTGTTTACTCATGTTAATTAATGTGTACTGTCCCTTTTAAATAAAATAAAAACAAACAAAAACTCATTTGCAGATTTTGTATTATTTGATCGACCTAATCTGTTACTTAAGTGCATTAAAATTATTTATAGGCGTGCAGGACCAATAGAGCACATATGATAGCCGATCTATAAAATCAAGGCAAGTTAGCCAGCATATTTTTTTTTTTTTTTTTTTTTTTAACTAGGGGTTGTTCTTGTGTTAACTAAACTGCACATCATTACTGAAATTCTAGTAAGCACTGACAATACTACAGTACGTCCACTACAAAAAAGTTAGTATTCAGGGAAATAGGGTCAGGGTATTTCAGATCTTTTACTTTAAAAAATTTTGACCTTGTAATGTTTAACAAAATATAAATAAAAGGCTTTTCAGAGAAAAACTATCTATCTGGTGACGTATGCAGGAATCTACCCCTGAAAACTTCCTTTGCCTCCAATTGGTGAGTTCAACTGGCAAATTTAAAATCAGTTGACCAATCTTATCCAATCAACAACTGATGCATAGAATTCCCCATCCAAAAGTTTTTCTTTTTTTCAATAATCTGTTATACTCGGATGTACATCACAATATAAAAACAAAAGCTCTGTCTCTACTTCCATTTTATTGTAACTTCAATTCAATTTCAATTCAATATTTTTTAATTAAGTTTAATAATGTTTTATTCTAGTTTAATAATGTTCTATTTGAAAACTGGTTAAAATATGAAGATAGAATAATAGTTTAAAAAAGTAAATAATCCATTAAAACAGCATTAATCATTAAAACAGCATGCAGCCTTCAAATATTTTTCAATTAAGTAAAAATTGCTTTAAAAAGGTCAAGTGAAAAGTTAGTAATAAAATGAAGAACAAAGAAACTCATACAGAACAAGTGGCAAGTCTATCAGTCTGCATTTACACTCCAAGATCTATTTTGACATCAGATTTGTTTGTCCCATTTGTTGCCACGGTATAACTAACATAGTGAAAACACAGTGTAATAAGAGATTTGTTGAGCGGTGTAAACTGTATCATTGATTATAACGAGAGTTTTGGCAAAAATGCAGAAATCATGTTACTGATAGACTTGCGCTGCTCCTGTGATTATAAAGAGAATGATCTTTGATTGTTTCTATATATAAAATGATCACAGTATAGTTAACTGATGGTTTTTACGCGACTAACAGGAACTGTGTGTACATTTACTGTACACATTTAGTACATTTAGTCACTGGCTCGATTCATTAATGCATAAAAGCAGTAAACCACTTTGTGCCAAAGAACGACTGTATATGACAACAATTACAGGTCATGATGGTCATGAAACGCCATCTCAGATTACGTTTCTAGAGGTTTATAAAGTTTACAAAGTTTGTTGTTGCAAATTGTTTGTGAAACTGCAATCTGACGGAAAGATTTCAAATTACATATTTGATCTGTGTATGTATGTGGATTAACTATAGTAAATTAATACATGGATCATACAGGAAAGAGAATTAAGTGCAAAATGTTAATCCTGCACTAAAGTTCAGGCTGACGTAGGGCTGGATGATATGGCCAAAATTTATATCATGATTTATTTCTTAATTTCGGTCGATACGATTTAATTCCGATATCGATATGAACACTATAAAAGAAGCCTAATAAAAACGTCCAAGAACGGCCACAACAAATGTCTGTACCTACAAACTTATGAAAAAATAATTTGCCAACTCTATGAAACCTACCCCTAAAAAACTATATAATATTTTAGGAAAAAAAATATGGCGCACAAATAAATTTTCACCTTTATTGGTATAGCCTCATACAAACAACAAATGTGAAAATCACTGTCAAAATAAATATCAGACCTCTAATTATTAATATTAATTATTTTTACTTCAACATATAGGCTAAACTATACCAGTCCAAAACGTTTTGAAACAGTAAGATTTTTAATAGTTTTTAAAGATATTCTCTTCGGCTTAACAAGACCTGCAGTTTATTGGATTCCAAAAATACAGCCAAAAAACAGTAACATTTTGAAAATATTTTTACTATTTTGAAATAACTGTTTTTCATTTGAAAATATAATTTATCCTTTGAATTTCAAAGCAGAGCGTAGAATCATTACTCCAGTCACATTGATCCTTCAGAAATCATTCTATATTCGATGGTGCTCAAAAAAATTTAGTATATTATGTGAAAAACAGCTGAGTAGATTTTTTCGGTTCTTTGATGAATAGAAAGTCAGAAGCACAGCATTTATCTGGAAATAGAAATCTTTGGACATATACAGTCTTATCATCAATTTGATCAATTTAAAACCTCCTCTAAAGTGAAACGTATAATTTCTATACTAAACTGTAAAAAAAGAGCTTTGAATTGGAATTAGTGTTACAGTTACAAAAGATTTAGTTAGTCTGTAATGTTGCTGTTTGAGCATAAAAAGATAAAGTTACAAAGCTCAAAGTCCACTTAAAAAAAAAAATGTTATTCAACAGAAATCACTTTTCAAAAACAACAACAAATGACTCGTTTGGACTACAACGCATATTTTCCGGGATTTGTGATAGCACAAATATCGACGAATGGGACGAGAACTGGTTGAGCTGCACTAGAGAAGGCAATGAGTGTTATCACTATGTCGGAGACATGCTAGCTTTCCCAAGGCAGATGAACTTAGAGTGGTTACAATCATCCGGGTTTAAATCGCGCTCAAATTGATTTGATATTGACGCAATATTTACACTGAAGCTTGCAGGCGGCTATGGTAAGGGACATGACATTTCCCGACCACCGAGTGCTGCCAATCACAACACACACTGACCCAGCTAACCAATCACAGCACATTTCGTATTTCAGAAGGCGGGCCTTCATTTGATAACAGGAACTATTCGAGCCGTTCATGCAAGACTGGGGAGAGAGGTGTTGTAATAATGTAAAATGTGAAAAATAATGTGTTTTTCCAAACAACCTAGTATGAGAGCCTGTTCTAGTACACCCCCAAAACAAAATCAAGACTTTGTAAAAGAGCATAATAGGACCCCTTTAAGAAACATTAAAAATCTTGCAGTTCAAAACCCTTTGACTGTTAGTGTAGGCTGATTATTTTTATAGATTGAAACGTACCCCCCCCCCCTGCATAACCAGGATAACGAGTATGAAACATGCTCAGAGTTGCTTCAGAAAACAAAAAAATAGAGCAACAACCAAAAGCATGTTGCTGGAAATGGGTTTATTATTGAAAATGCAAACTGATTGCCTGCCAGCAGGAGGCACTGTGAGAGCGGTGGAACTAACGGTTTCTCCAGTAATGGCTGTAAACAAAGCAGCTCCGATCATGAACGCTACTTTATCAGATAAAAATGAAAAATCACATAGGAAAGGGACAGGCGGTTCCCTTCAGAGATACATTCATATAAAACACCCGCGATGCGTTTTGATTTTGAAATGTGCAGTGCTCATGTTTATTTAACGAAGTCAAACGCCACAAATAAATAATTGTATGGGAAACACTGGTAATGTATATAAAAATATCGGAAATGTGTTTAAAAATCATATCACCGTTATTTAAAAAAATTATATCGCGATACATATTGATATTGAATTATTGTCCAGCCCTACCCTGAGTATAATCTCAGGAAACATTGAAAAAATGCTGTTCATGACCCCTTCAATCTTTTTTGCTAATCAAAAAATAAACGAAATGTCTAGTGTTCTTATATATTAAGCTAACAGGACAAAAATCATAGGTATTTTGTAGGGATGTAACAATATGAAAATCTCACGATATGATAATATTGCGATATGAAATTCATGATACGATATTATTGCGATATGTAAAAAAAAAAAATACAAAAGAACTGGAAAAATGTTTACATTTTAAAGTTAAATTATTCTATCTAATGCACTTTGAGAGTTCAAAATTAAGAGCTCCGTTTTGTTTGACAAATACTGTGCCAAAGCATAATGGCCCAAAACACAACTTTAAAGGCCTTTTATGTTAAAATAAGTTTAAATATATTTTTAAAACTACACTTTTTGCCCGGAAGACCTACGTTTCATATGTGACCACGATAATATCGAGACAGTGTTGCTATCACGATATCACAATATGGATAATATCGTTACATCCCTAATATTTTATCCTTATCAGTGTTATCTTATTAGGCTTGCTACTAAGGGACATAAAGGACTGTTGTAACCTTCTTTTTACATTTATTCCCTTTTGCTCTCATGTCACTTAGGCCAAGTAGGCTATAAAATGCTAACAACTAAGGTTTTGTTTTAGCAAACTCTCATTCAGTCTGGCCCTATTCAGGTACACCCATAGTTTTTAATTTCCCATCAAAAGACTCAAATGGACTAAATAAAATCTTATACATTTTTCTCATTCACTATTCTGTTTCACTCTGAAATACACCAAATTATGGAAGTAAAATGGGTTTCATGCAAGAAAATTCAATACAGCTACCAAATCATTACTATCAAAATATGTTCAACTTACATAAAGGAACAGCCGCAGGCAGCAATCATATTGAACACAGGGAAGGTGTAGATGATGAAACGGAGCTCCTTGTGGGGCAGAAAGGAGTACAGCAGAATAAAGCCTACAGTTACGATGAGCGGTTTTCTTGTCCGTCTATCCAACAGGCCGAGTGGAATAAATAGTATTGTGCTGCCAAGAGCTCGAGGGAGAGCAGAGTAGAAGTACCACAGAAAAGGGAAAGTTTGAGGCACAAAAGAAGTCAAGGAAAGATACAAAATTTTGACAGGAGACAGAATCATGCTGTATTTTTATGATAATAGTAATGCATTACCATTGTTTTTAAAGGTTTAGTTGGCCCAAAGTTAAAAAAATTCTGTCATCATTTACTCAACCTCATTTCGCTTACAATCTGTAGTTCACTTTTTCTTCTTTGGAACACAACAGTTTACTGGTCACATTTACTCATGTGATAATTGTTTTAAGCATAAAAAAGAATGCAGAAGCAGAATACAAGTTTTTCTTCCACATTCAGCTGTAAAAGCCTTAGCTATTACCTTGAGAGCCACTGAGCCCGAAACGCTGAGTAAGAGTTTACAATGCACACAACAAAACCGTTTATTGCAAGAAAGTTGCTCAAGACAAGAAAACGGCATTTGTGTTTATATGCACTGTTAGCAGTTTTATTAACTAGCATGTACATGCGATAAGCAGCTTTCTCCACCCTTTCCATTATTTATGTTATCCCACACAAATGCACTCTCCTCACAAACCTGTTAGTCCTATGGACTAGTAAAGTATGGACTGTTAGTACTTTTGCATTTATACAAAAATACTGTTGTATTTTTTTTTGTCATTTTTAAATTTTGAAATCTCCGGCTCATTCATTGTAATTGGAAAAGAGCAACCAGTTCCTCCTTTTGTGCTCCACAGAAGTCATAAGGGCTTGGATTGTCATGAGAAACAATGACAGAACATTTTATTTTGACTAAACTATTCCTTTAAACTACAAGCATTTTAAAAGAATTTTGCAAAAGGATATTCCCCAGTTGGAGCTTTTATTCAAGACAGTGTTGTACCATAGTACCTGACCCTCAGGCCAGAGCAGCTTATTCCAGAAAACTGTGTCAACCATGACAGTGAGACCTACAAAAGACAGCAAATACACTTCAGTCTGTGAAGGTCTTTGTCCGTGCATGACGAGAAGCAAAATATATGAACAAATGGAAAAGTCTAAATTTAGCTTTAGACAATTACAGTATATACTAACAAAATACTAAGAAAATACAGAAAACAAGCACTTGTGCATCACTGACCCAAAGATAAAAGACCAGCAGGTACGGCATGGTAAAGCAACTGTAGAAAATGGAGTTTCCCGCTCAGGAGTGACAGCAACAACATCAGGCCAAAGAAGAGACACAATTCAGAGCGAAACACAATAATGGCCAATGCGGAGAGCCAAATGAAGGCACCGTGTCTCTGGCCCAACCAAGATGTGAATGCCAGCAAAACTATTCAATAAAACACAATTTGGAAAAACAGTTTAATGCTAAAATTTAAGTTAGACAAAATAATGTATTACTAGAACAAGATGCCATTACACACTGACATTTTTTATGAATATGATTCATAAAGCAAGTCAGCAAGTCAAGTTGCTTTAGCTTTGTTTTCTAAGTCAAAATAACAAAACGGCTAATAGAAAACTTTAAATATTGCTCCAAAATACTTTGTACAATACTTTGTACTTTATATAGTCTGTACCTAAAGGCAAAGCAAACACATTTGGGAGGGTTCTGGTACTGTAAAACATCAGATGGAACTGTGTGATGCAGATAAAGCAAAACAGACTGGCCACCATTGACCCAAACTGCTTCCGGACCTCTCTTTGCATCTGCCATAGTGACTGAATCACACATAGTCCAAGAACTCCTCTCACTGTGGAACAAAGAATAACATAAAGCAGATGAAACTGAAACAAATAAAAGGAGATTCATGTAGGCCTAAAGCTACAGGTTGTGATCTCAGACATACCGAGGATCTGAGTGTAAAACTTTGGTGTTTGAAAGAGGGCAAGCATACAAGTCATTGCTGCACTGAGTGCTGATATGAACAGGGGTCCGAGAAACGTACGTGGAACCACACCAGGAAACTCATGATGGTCATACTGGAGAAACAGTAATAACAAGGAGTTAAGTCTTCATGTAGGTCTAGTTGTTTCAATGCTATACAACACCAAGCACCAGCACTACAACAGAGTGCTGCAGCAGTTAATAATTCACCACGGAACTCTCTTCCGGGTTTGACGTCACAGCTGCAGCACTCTTAGCAAATCTAATCAGATCTCTAGCTTAGGTTTAACGCACTAAAACACAGGATTAACAAAGAGAACACGTTATAATTTAAATAGTTAAATGCCTGTTTTAAGGTTAAACATGATTTTTAAAAAAATAGTAATAATCGTTTTTGACATTTTAGCACTTACCTTTTCAAAATCAAATCTGTGATACAGAACATCGTGAATTGCTTGTAAATTAAAACTTTCCTCAACTTTGGTGTAAGGACAGATAAACAAATGTATAAATACAATACAGATGATAAAAATTAAGAGAGGACGCTCATTTGCAGCTTCCTTTCGAGCCATCATAGCTCGCTACTAGTTGTACTTCTTCTTCTTTTGATTTTATGGCGGGTTGCGAACCAACTTCATAGGTGCATAGCGCCACCTACTGCACTAGTTGTACTTCTTCTTCTTCTTCTTTTTGTTCAATGGCCGTTCACTCCTTAGGAGTATTACCGCCACCCTCTGTATATCTTGCGCACATGGGTGATGAATCTGTACTTACGTACTAGTTGTACTGCCACGGCGCGTGCGCAAAAGTTCAAGCTAAAGAAATAAATGGGTAGAATAGAAATTGACAGAAACGCAAAGTTATGACATGGGCGGTGCTTGGCGCCACGAACGTTTTCTGTGACTTGTGGTGTTTTTTGTTGTTGTTGTTGTTTTTTTACTTCACTTGTGTATTCAATTCAAAGTTTTGTTTTTCAACGGCTCTGGGTTTCACTTCTGTCTATAAATTGTTTCAGCTACTTTTTCGAAAAATTCCTTTTCCATACACACGAATCATCTCAAGACACTCAGATACGGTGATGTGTGATTCTTTTCATATGCCTTGCCTGTCCACCTTATTTTGCAACGCAGAAGTACGCTATTTTCTGTGAATGTGCGAAACGTATTAGACGCCACACACAAAGTGTGTTTATGATTATGAAAATAAATTAAAAGTAACATGATAACAAAATACCAGTTTGCAGTATAAAGCTGCATAACTGACTGTTTTTGTACACCAGAAGCCTCAGAAGCCTCACACATTAAAGTTAAAAGTGTCTCGGCCGCTGCTGTTGCGATTTAAAAAAAAAAAGGTGTACCGTATGCGCACAAAATGCAGCCATAGTGTTTCAACTTGCGAATGAAAGCTGTAATACTAATGTTGTCCAACAGAGGAAGCAACAGGATAAGAAAACTTTCAACATCTAATCTTTTCTCTATCTAAATGATTCAACATGCAGTAAATAACATGAATAAACATGTAGTAGACACACAAATTAATTTATCTGTGTTTTGTTTAGCATGTATAGCATGTGTTTCTGTAATTGTTTCATTGAAAATTGTTGCCTTTGCAAAATATTTTACATTTGGCGAAATAGCCTACATGGCAATTGTTTGACCGTTTGTATGAGCCATTGATGCTTGGACCCCAATGGCCGTTGCTTGCAGCTATTAAAAAATAAATATATTTTTTTCTTTCTAATGCACAGTTTTTCAATTTGGCGAGACTATTGGCTTGGCTTTCTGATGGCATTAACAAGCACATCTTTGATTGTTTTCAAGCCTTATTAGGTTTGAAATGACCCAAATTGTTTGTGGACACAGGTTCCATTCCAGTAATGCAATAGCTGTGAACAACAAATCTGAATACTTGCAACTTTGATGCAGCAGTTTGTGTAGTGCCAAAACTGTTGCTACAAACCGATTGAGGTACAGAATATCTACAGTGGGGTCGAACTGAGCTCAGTCTTACCTGGCTAGCCACTAAATATTTTCATTGTTCGGGTCTTAGATGAATGAACTTTTTTCCCCTTCATATCTACCACAATATTTTAACAAGGCCCAAATAAGTAATGAGAACACATACTTACTACCCACAGACTCCCTTTGATGCATAGTTTTGTGCATCCTCTGGCATATGCACTCCTCAATTCTTTATTCCTTATTTTATATAATTTATGCTACCCTATGTTTATAATGGGACAGGCAAGCGCAAGTCCACATCACCTGTATTCTATATAGAACGTTATAAATACAGATTGGCAAGCAGCTTTCAGGGGCAAACAAGAAAAAAGTGCCAACAAAATTCAGTTTCTGCTGTAAAGAAGCTCTAAAAAAGACAATCAGTCAATAGTAATAGTCAGTCTAAATCAGTGCAGGTTTGAAAAGTGTCAGCTTTGCTCAGTGTTTTACATGGATATCATTAAAGCTAACGTTGATTTACATCGGATGATCCCTAGCAGTTAAAAAAGTTGAAAATGTCAAAAATTAGAATCAAATGGGAAAATAAGATAAATATAAAAATAAATAAATAAATAGTGCACAGTATTAATTTATAGTTTTCTGGTATGGCAGCATCACTTGTGCTCATCATACTTCCAGATCAATGCAACATTTCTCATCTGATCTTCACTATATTTGTATTCATGATTGTTATTTCTGTTTGTAGCTTTCACACGGTTTAATACATAGTGCTAACTATTTCATATCATATAAATGAAAGAAAATAATAAAAATAATTTACAGCGTAAAAAGCACGCAGTTCTTAACATGTTGATTATGAATCACTCAGGTTTTAATTTTCCGGTGCTTGTGAAAAGACAGATCGTCTGCAACTTAATGGCATATACCGGTATTAATAATTCAGCCTATTTTGGACACACAAATACTAATCTCGGATAGTTCGGACAGCATGCGAATTGTGACGTAGGCTTACAAATATCTTTTTTTGATTGTCCCGTGCGTGGCGGCATTTCATTGGCTCACACGTTGATGGCCAGGAGAACTCTCCAATTACATAAAGACACAATGTTACCGATGGGCTGACGCGGAAATCCGAATGTCTAGCTGGTGAGAAGGCGGCATGGAAATTTCTGAAAATGACAATCTACATATCTTTATAATAAACGTGTCATAATTTCAGACACTAGATGTTGATTCAGGGCATCTTAACTGGGTGAAGACAACCTAGAAAAACAGTGTTTTCTTATTGGACAACCTTTGAGCTAGACAAGAAAGCATGTTACACTCATATAGTATTTTTCGCTTGAGTTGTATTATTTTGTTTCTACCACTTGGATCTGTGTATACAAAGGACTTTAACGCATTATGCTCAACATGCAGACAATTAGTCGACAATTTTGACAAGGTATGTCTGTATGTTTCTATTTATCTTTCTGTGTATCTATCGATTTATCTTGAAGAAAATAGCATCTTTAAAGCAATTCATTTGAATAAATAAAGTTTGTTAGTTATAAAATGGTAAAACGATACTTTTTCCGTTCAAAACTGGGCAAACATTGTCTGAATATTGTCATACCTTAGTACAACGTGTCCATATGTGACACATGCAAACTAGAGGGAAACTGATTTCATACATAAACTACATATCATATTGAAACCAGTTGTTTATGCACAAATGGTTCAGAAAACTGTTAGTTCTTAGAAAGTCTGTAGCATCACTTGTTTACAAATGTTATGTTGATATCATATTGCAAGGTACATTTAGACATGTATGTTTAAATGTGATTTACTGTAAATGTCTGAATACTTATTAGGGTCACTTTAGATATGTTGAGTGATAATATATTAATTTTTGCCAGGGTCTGGAAAAAACAGCGAAGCAAAATTTTGGTGGTGGAAACACAGAATGGGAAGAGCGAAAACTCTCCAAATATGAATTGAGGTGAGACGTAAGGAAATGTTATAAATTGACACAAAACATCTTAAAGCAATATTTACTTACATGCACTAATGAAATAATGAAATGCACTCTTGTAGTTAATTATCTTGACCCAGACTATCAGGATAGACTGGTTACAATTCACAAATGTGTGTGTTTTTTAGTGAGATTAGGTTGACGGAAATATTGGAGGGCTTGTGTGACAGCAGCAGTTTTGAGTGCAACCACATGTTGGAAGAAAATGAGGAACACTTTGAGACGTGGTGGTTCAAGAGGTCAGGAACTCAAATGGAGAATTTGAACCATAATACCTGAAGACTTCATTCTCAAGGCTGAGGTATACTTCATTTTTCTGCGTGCCGTCATGTCTTGTGCACTGTTGAATTGGCAAGCCTTTCTGAGCATACTTCATTTGACCGTGCATGAGCTGTTTTTTACTGCATCTGTTGTGTCCCGTATAAGTATACCGCTCTGAAAGACAAAGCAGCAGCATCCATATACTAGGGTAGGGTGACCAGCTGTCCTGTATTTTATGTGACAATCCCAAAATTGGGAGATTTGTGCATAAGGACAGTCTGTGTGAACTCTGTTGATGACACAATTTACACCTTGCGCACTATGCGTGTGCGATACAATACGGCACGCAGACAATGTATGTATACTTTGGGCTTCAGTCGCTTTGTTGAAAGTATCTATTTAATCGGATTAATAAAAAGAAATCTAACTTTTTTGCATTTGTTGCAGGAAAACGAAACACCCTGATCTGTTCAAGTGGTTTTGTATAGAGACCATCAAAGTATGCTGCCCAAAAGGCTTATTTGGTCCTGACTGCAACAGTAAGTGTACTAAGTGTTGAATTAACACATTTTTAGTAAGTATACAAATGCTTAGCCAAAGCATTGCAAGTCTACAGTCCTTATGTAGATATTTAACATGTGTTTTTGCATTACTGTGACAAGTAACAAACTACAGTGTTGAAGAGAGACAAAACAATTACTTCCAAATCTCTGTTCCATTAAACTTGATTCACGTAGCTAGCTATAAGCTGCGGAGCCCTTAAGGGGATGTGCTGATGGAAATCATTGAGATGAAGGAAACTATATTGCAGTGCTTTTGCACGCAAAATTGATTGGGGTAATGCATTACTTTTACTAGTCAAAACCAAAAGTTTTTTTTTTTTTTTTTTTAAACACGCAAGTTTCTTGTGGAACGCAAGCATTATGTGAGGAACAAATCAAAATGGATTGAAAAATACCCTTTTCCATATCTTTTGTTACACTCACCATGTCCCCGTTTAATAGTGGACTAATTTCACATTGACTCCACAGATTTTTCAAAACCATAGTAATGAAGCTTCCACTGAAATCAATCTTTAAAAAATTGTTGATGGAACACCATCCTTAAATGTCTTCCTGTGTGTACCCCTTTATTGGCAGCTAATCCATGCATACAGTATATGTTTGCGCAAGGTTTTTGTGATTATATTTTAGAACACATGGTTTAAGGTTGATATCTAAAGCATTCCATCATGTCCACATTGTTGCAGACTGTTTAAGGCCCCATTTTGATATTATGAAAACTTGTAACTTGGCTCTTGTTTGCATTATTTCAACTTGCAATTGGAGGAGTGACAAACCATGCCAATGGTAATGCAATGTGTGAGATGGACAAGGCTGAAATGGAAGTGCAGTTGTGATAAGGATATAGGGGATTTGTCTGGACTCAGTATGGTTTATTTTGTGCACGAGGAATGATACCCTCTCCTTGTGCAAAGGTACACTCCCATAAGCAGTGATGCAGCCATATGTTTCATAGTTATACTAGGGGTGTGGCATTGTAGCCCAATATCTGTATTGTTCATCTCAACATTATTTGGTATCTGTATTCTGATAAACCAGAAATAGTGGGACTTCACTGGAAGTTCTAAAATACATTAGAAAGTTTGTTTAAATGTAATTTTGTCCTCTTTAATTGTTTTCATTTGACGACATGCCTGTATTACAAGAAAATGTTTTTTAAGCAAAAGGAAAAGATGATGATAATAATGATAATATATATTATTATATTATTATTATTATTTTACATTTATTTTTCCAGAAGAACTTTGTGTACAGAGTTTTGTCTGGACAATCGTCCACAACCTCAAATAAGAGGACTTTTTATGAAATGGTAAATTAGAGAACAATATTCAGTGGCTGAAAACTACAAATAACTTTTACTATGCATAATACAAATCTGAACAAATATAGAATACATAAATTATGGACCAGCTCTAAGAGAAATTGAGACGAACGTCTATATCACATCGATTTTCAATATTCAGTATCTTGAGTTTCATATTACTTAAGTTCTGATTTCTGAAGACACAAAGACGCAACACTGCTAGTGATTTTGCAATTGTGCTGTTTCCTTTTAATTCAAATAGTTTACAACCCATTCACTTTGCACACTCTTTCCGTAGTGATTTTAGAAGTTTATGTATAATATTGTAGTATTCCTGGCTCTCCCGTTATCCAGCAGGCACAACTCGTGACTGTGTATGACAAATATTTATTTTTTAATTATTTGGTAGAATTCATTATGTTTTTATGCTATTGTCCGTGCCTTTCCAAATGAGGTATTCAGCTTTGAGTACACCCCCTAGTTAAAATATTTGTAAAACTAAAAAAATATATATATATTTATCCATATACGATGGGGTCTAGAAGTCTAAGACCACCTTGAAAATATAGATTTCAAAATCTGAAATTTGGAAAAAGGTTTTAGAATTTGGAAAAATCTAAATTAAAAAAATTTCTTTAAAATGTAAGATTGAGATTATATATAATTTGACTTTTTATTTACTTTTTGTTTTTTGAGAGTGTCATGAGTCTTGTGTTGGCTGCACTGGAGGAACCAATCAGGATTGTAAAGAATGTAGGAATGGCTGGGAGAAAGACCAAGAAGGAGCATGCATTGGTAAGAAAAAAATAATAATTTTAATGCCTGGAAAACGCATGGAAAAGCTTTAAAATTCCAGAGTCCTTTAATATAGTCAAGTCATTTACATAGGGAATGCGTTTTAATAGTTCTGTTCTACAATATTTAATGGTCTAGATATGGATGTTTATGTAAGGGATAGTTTGCAGTCATCCTTTCGTTATTCTGACCAGTTTGTTTATGTTCGATACTCCTATACTATGTTTATCTAATAGGTATTGTGTTTTTCTTATTGGAGACATTTTTACAATAATTCATACACAATTATATTATAACAAAATCTGTTAATTCAAAGTATTGTTTTCTGACATACCAATGGAAAAGCACCTCTGAACTCTGAGTGAAGGAATAGGAAAAGAAAAATAAATAAATGATTTGCCTTTGTTCCAGCTGCAGGTTTCAGCCAGGAGCCAACTTTCACAGATTTTTTTTTTTTGCCCCATTAATCTCCGAATATCTCCTGGTGGTGAGCCATTTCCTTGCCACCTCTGCAACTCCCATTTTACCTCTCCATCCAGACATTCCTTCTTTACAAGTCTGATGCAGTACAGTGACATAACCACTTTCAACCCTTATGTGTCAAACTCCGCTCCTGGATGGCCAATGTCCTGCAGAACTCTGCAGGACAGCGGCCCTCCAAGCGTCGTTTGATACCACCGTTTCTAACTTTTCTTATCGATGCCAGAAACTTACTTTATCTGCTGCTTCTTTTGTTTCCTTTAAAACGTATTCAAGGCTGATCCAGCTATCTCAATGTCTTTGAGTAGATTCTGTGTTGATATTCCCCATGAGTCCTTTACACCCAACCTCCACAAGGGGAACTCCGTAAATGGTAGTTCTCCATCCATTTTCCCTGCACTTGACAGCAAGATCAGTGTATTTTAACTTCATCTCATGGCTGTTTTCATATACTTCAAGGATCTCTAGCATCTTATGCAGAACCTGATAATGTTTCCATCTATACTATTCCTGCGCCAAGGTAGTCTTGCAGCCAGCCAACATGTGCTGTGAATTTGACCTTGGAGCCTTGCAGGGGGGACAGTTATCCTCTGTCCCGTACCACCAGAATTGGTGGTTAATCGGATTTCTTGGACTTAGTAGGTTGTAGCAGATGGATCTAACATCCTTGCTGTTGCTGGCTTACTGCTCTAATCAGATCTCCTTCTGTCCTACTTCTATCACCACCATTGCTTTCCTCTGCCTCCTAGAGGTTGCTGACCACTATTTAGGGGCTATTTCTAGTCCAAGACGTGCGGTTTCTGCCTGGGTTCTTCTAAAAATCTGTTGGTGCTTCAATCACAAAGCTTTGGCCTTTGTTGGCCTTGCACCTGCATTAACCTGACACATCTTTTGCAGCCACATCAGGCGATGATACAGTCTAAATTAGTAACATCATACTTTGAATATTCGATGACAAAAACATTTATCTAAGAGTGTATTCCAGAAAGCAGGGTTTGCCTACCATCACGTATATCTAAAACTCGCCGCTTATTAACCCAAAACATGCTTGCTCAAGGCATGCTAGTTCCAAAACTGCAAGTAAGTTGTCAACCCAAAGTCTTAACTAACTTAAGGTTGTTGTTGTTTTTTTTCTTCTTCTTTTTGCAACCGGACGTGTGTGTGTATGTTTTTATGATATATGTGATTTATGTGTTGTGAGCTTTAGTGACAATTCAAATACTTTTTACATTAACTTACTAGCTTTATACATTTTTGCTTATTTTGATATGTATTTCTAAGGTCCATACATTTGTCTTTACCTGTATTGGTCCTGTGTTTTTTCATTACAGACATCAATGAATGCACCAAAGATCCAGCTCCATGCAAAGATAACCAATACTGCCTAAACACGGAAGGATCTTTCTCCTGTAAAGGTCTGTTTAAATACAGTGTTAATTTTATTTTGGCAACCCATAGGATATGATCAACATCTTATTTCATGATATGAGATTTTATTTCACAACAACAATGCATTTCGATATAGCTATTTTTATTTTATTTTTGTTTCTAAAAATATTACATACTGCTCTTGACTGAATCAGTTTTGAATCTTTAGAAAGAATCAGTTCATATTTGATTCATTCAGTGAAGACTATGCAGTGTTTTGGTTAAACACATGCTGTCTGAGAGAGGCACCTTCGGGTGTATGATGGTGCGTGAGTACCGCATTGAGTTCTTTTTCACTCCCTATTGCATTAAAAAATTATTAAACATCTTGCACATCCCAAATTCGCAATTGCATGCTGTCTGTGACAGCAAAATCTCTAAAGATGGATACTTTATACAGTCATTACGGTATATACGGTCATACACAAATAAGTACAGAGTAATATTAATTTCCAACATTTGCTTACTGTAGGTTTAGGGTTATGGTTAGTAACTGTCAATTATGCATAAAATAAAATGTTACTTTTATTTTATATCCCAGAATGTGATATCAGATGCTCTGGTTGCAAAGGACCTGGTGCAAGTAACTGCCTCATCTGTGCTGATGGCTTTAAGGATGAAGAAAGCACCTGCACAGGTATCACTTTTCTTTAAGGAAGATCTTGAATGGCAATGACTAGAGTTTTTGCTCTTTCCTGTGCTTGTAGATATGTGGGCAACTGAGGCAGTGTATATACCAGGAACACTGGGATTGTGTGGATGAAGGAAGCCATATGTGATGGTGTACTGCTGGTTTTAGAGCACATTCATTGTAAATGATCACTTTTGTTGTAAATGGAGCCTTACACTGCTGATCCAGAAATGAAAATTCGGTAACACTTTAGATATAATAAATAAATAACAGTTAAATAAACATTGCTATATTTTGTAATAGTATACACACAAACACTTACTGTATATCTTAATCATAATACACTATTATAAAATATAGCAATGCTTATTTTACTGTTATTTTATTCCTAACTCGCACAAAGTGGATCCACATTTAAAAGTTTTTTTTTCTTCTTCTTGCAACAGGACATGCACACGTGTATAAGATTTTTGCATTTTTGAACTTAAGTGACAATTCAAGTACTTTATAAATTAACTATGTAACTTTATACATTTTTGTCTATTTTGATATGTATTTCTAAGGCCCATACATTTGTCTTTACCTATATTGGTCCTGTGTTTTTCCATTACAGACATCAATGAATGCACCGAAGATCCAGCTCTGTGCAAAGATAACCAATACTGCCTAAATACAGATGGTTCTTTCTCCTGTAAAGGTTTGTTTAAATACGGTGTTAACAAAAACTTTTTTTTTTTTTTGTTAACCCTTTATTTAAGGTGTTGTAACAGTGTAATTCCACAAATAAGTAATGAGTAATATTAATTTCCAACATGTGTAGTTTTAGGGTTAGCTTATTTTAGTAAACTGTAAATGATGCATAATTACATGTCAAACAAGGACACTTTAATACAATATTACCGTTATTTTATATCCCAGAATGCGATACCAACTGCCTGTTCAAGGTACCGGTGCCATAACTGCCTCACCTGTGCTGATGGCTATAAGGATGAAGAAGGTACCTGCACAGGTATTTCAACAGGGAATAGCTTGAATGGCAGTGACTGGAGTTGTATGGCTTTCGTGTGCTTGTGCATATATGAGCAACTGGAGGCAGTGAATACACCAGGAAGACCAAAGTGTGTTAAGACTGAAGGAATTTTTATGTGATTGTGTACTACTGGTTTTAGATCACATTCATAGTAAATGAAAATACACTGTATTTACACAGCTCATCCAGAAATAAAAATTCAGTAACACTGTAGAATAGGGAACACTATTCACTAGTACTATTTTTTTTAGCAGCTGATTACTAGCATACTGGCTGTTTATTAGTATTTGTAAACAGGGGAGTTCCCCTACTTATAAAGCACACATCATTCTGCCTTTATCTGCAGGACCATATTCTAGATCCCTTAACCCTACCCAATACCTAAACCTCACACCACCAACTATACCTTATGTACTATCAGATGCAGTCAGTAGTGAAGTATTTTTACTCTGCTTTAAGTGTCTGTAAGTTATAAGTGTTTTTATTTAGAAAACTTTTACTTCAGAACATTCCAAGCATAATATTTACTTTTTTTTTTTGTTTTTTTTTTTTTTACTTGCTATACGTTTCAAATTAAATATAATTTAATACGTAATTACATTAGAAATCTAGTACTAGTACCAGATGCCTGAACCACCTTGACTAGCTCCTTTCAACTTGGAGAAGCAGCAGCTCTACTCCGAGTCTCTCCCGGATGTCCAAGCTTTACACCCTTTCTCTCCGGGTCATCCCAGACACCCTATGGCGAAAACTAATTTCAGCTGCTGGTACCCATAATCTTGTTCTTTCTGTCATTACCCAGAGCTCATGATCATACGTGAGGTTTGGAATGTTGATTGACTGGTAAATTAAGAGCTTCACCTTCAGGCTTAGCTCTCTCTTCACCATAAGCTTGAATTACTGCTGCCATTGCATCAATCCTCCTGTCAATGTCATGCTCCAATCTACCTTCACTCATTAACAAGACCCCAGTATACTTGAACTCCTTTACTTGGGGAAGCAACTCACTCCCTACCCGAAGTGGCCAATCCACCCTTTTCCTGTGCAGAACCATGGCCTTGGATTTAGAGGTGCTCATTTCCACTAGTTCACACTCAACAGCAAACTGCCCAAGTAAATGCTGAAGGCTCAATGAAGCCATCAGGATGACATCATCCACAAAAATCCACATTGTTGTTCCTCCAGCTGAGGTTTAACAATCAGCCAGAATCTCTTTTTTCAGCACTCTGACATAGCCTTTCCCTGGCAGACTGAGAAGTGGGATCCCTCTATAATTGGAGCTAGAGGTCAACCAATAGTGGATTTTTACCAATAGGTATAATTAAGTTGGACCACACTGGCCGATAACGGATTAATCAACTGATAATTAATTTCCAAGACAATGGCATCGAGTCGGGGATTGGTCAATATTCCCACCCCCGTTTCCTCATCCTGAGTGACACCAGAGAAGGAGAGAGTCCAACCCCTTTCCAGGAATTTGGTTCCAGAGCTGTACATAGAAGTTTGTTAGGCCAATTATATCTAGCTGGTAGCCTAACCTCTCACACTAACATCAGCTCCTTTCCCAGGTCACATTCCATGTACCAAAAGTTAGTTTTTGCAGCCAAAAGCTAGTCCTCCCTGCCCGCTCCAATCTAACCAATGAGATGGACCCATGTTGTTTTTCGTAACTGCCCACCAGGCGCTCACCTGCGAGCTCCTCTCCTAGGCTGGGGCAGGGTCTCATTGTTCTTTTTAATCAAATCTGAAAGTGAATGTGTTCCATAATCTGAATTGTTACAGAAAATTCTGTAATCATTTACTTAGGCTTATGTTGTTCCAAACCCATCTAGTTTTGTTCTACAGAACACAAATTATAATAATTTAAAGTGCCCCATTATACCCCAATATTACCTTTCATGATGTGTGTTATATAACTGCAGACCTTTTGCATTCACAAACAGAGTTTCAAAGATCAATGCTTATTTATTAAAGATGGGGCAGTACCCACTTTATTTGGACCATCTTGGGTCCTTATTGCTTCAAACTTCGAAGTATGATTAATTATATATATATATATATATATATATAATATATATTATATATGAGTGATATATATAATATATATATATATATAATATATATAATACTCGAAAGGTTCAAATGCCGTATTTTTGTTGTATACACCCAGTGCACAGCTGTAGCCCTCTGTGTGGAGTGTGGAGCAAGATTTGTTTTGAAAACTTTAATGCAAGTAATTCATGATAGTGCTTGGTTAACATATGTACTGTTATTGTTTTGGTAAGCATTTACTATTCAGCTGTTATTACTGATCGTTGAGTCAAGTTGCTTGGGAAGGTTCAGGTGCTGGAATTCAGATATAGTGTAGTTTTGTTTTCCAGTGGTAGACCAATCACCACAGACCCAGCCATCTGACCAATCAGAGCAGAGAAGGTACTCGGAAAAGAGACTATCTTTGAACGAATCGTTTTAGACACTGTGAGAAAAGAAGTGATGCTATAGTGTGTATGTTACAAGGGGAAGCGGTTTCATTATTGCAGCGATTAATGTTACTGGCATGCTATATGTTGGAAACAATTCTTTGAATCCTAATTGATACATTGTGTAGCTTTCATTTCTTAAACATTTTGGAAGATGTGCCCATGCTCATATTCAGGGATGACAAGTGATCCAGAGAGCGTGAGAAATCATTTTTACATATGAAGAGTACAATACACACAATGAATCTTGGCCAAAAAAGAATGCAACTCTTAATGGAAATAAATGCTGTGATGTTGCTGGTACAATGCCATGACAAATTCACACTGTGATCAAAGCTAAAGCTAGTCTAATTAAATATTTGTGTGCATCAGGCAGTGTATTATACAACAAGACAAGTCAAGGTGACCTTTATTTATATAGCACTTTGTACAATACAGATTGTGTCAAAGCAGCTTTACAGTGTCAAACAAGAAAATAGTTTGTCAATAATGCAAGAGGACAATAACAGTCATTTTTCCTTTGAAGTCAATTCATTGATGATTCAGTGATGTCATCTTCCAGTTCAGCTCTCTTCCAATAGTGTCTGTGCAATTAGTCAATTGTCCCCAACTAAGCAAGCCAAAGGCGACAGTGGCAAGGAACCAAAACTCCCATCAGTGACAGAAATGGAGAAAAAAACCTTGGGAAAACCAGTCTCAGTCATGGGGCCAGTTCTCCTCTGACCAGATGAAACCAGCATGGCGTGGTTTAATTCCAGGCTGCAACACAGGTCAGATTATGCAGAGGTCTAGTGCTCATGGTCTTGTGCCGATGGTCATCTAGTTGATGCAGTCTTAGCTGGGGATCTGTCTCTGGGGCTCGTCTAGTTGACATGCTCTCCACTGACTTTCAGGGCTGTAGAGGTCTTTCATTGCTCACAAACAGCCCCTTGTAAGGAAAAAAAAAAAGAATCAAAATGTAATGTGAAAAAATTTTTTTTTCAAATTCTCAGCTCCTCAAATTCACACTTGCAACAATGGGAAATGGTGTATTACTTAGATGTTTTCCCCCCCCCCCAGTTTTGGGATGGCCAGGACATCTAATACAACCCCAATCCAGAAAAGTTGAGAGGTTTTGTGAAATGCCATAAAATCAACAAAATGTTAGTTGCTTATTCTCTTTAACCTTCATTTAATTGACTAAAGTGCAAAGAAAAAATTCCAATGTTTTCACTGGCAATTTAATTTAATTTTGTAAATATAAACAGATTTTGGTTTTGATGGCTGCAACACACTCCAAAATATTTAAAGGGGTCATATGATGTTTTTTTAAGATCATTTTTGTGATTTTGGTGTAACAGAATAGTTGACATGCTTTAAATGTTCAAAAACACTTATTTTTCAATACTGTACCTTATTGTAGTACCTATAGGCCCCGCCTCTCTCAAACGCTTAGTTTTCTACAAAGTCCCTCCTTCCGACAAGTGCAGTCTGATCTGATTGGCCAGCTGACACAGTGCATTGTTATTGGCCGAACACCACAAGCACGTGTTGGAAATGTAGCGCCCCTTACAATAATCGCGAGCTTCGTCTTTCATAATAAATGTAAAGACAGAGCCTGGAAGGGGAACAGAGTTGTGTGACAGACAGTGATGAAGCTGGTATTTGTGCAGTACACAAGCCACGGTTAAGACAGCTGACTCCACTGTGATGTGACCCTCTCTCTCTCTCTCTCTCGCTCGCGGGTGTACGTCACAACACTAAACACAACACACACACACACACGATGCGCAAAACTCCGCATTTGAACAGTCAATAGCAAATACTTAAACTAATAACAAAACAGTAGCTGATTCAGAAGCGCCAGATTGTCATAGCTAAGTCAGAATTACCTCCTCTCCTAGGGTCACGAAACGGTCGTCCATAAAATGCTTTGCTGTTCTGTTGTAAGTGATCTTAAAGTGATCTACTTTCGGAAGGCCAAATAAATTGCTTTTGCTTTCGCCTAAAAACACACAGCGTCTCTTTGACATGGCTGCTTCAACACTAACTGCGGTTACTAAAACCATGCCTTCTTTCTTTGCGTGAACATTTGGGCGGCATTATGCA
The DNA here is from genome assembly GCA_018155175.1 of Sinocyclocheilus anophthalmus. Lineage (NCBI taxonomy): Eukaryota > Metazoa > Chordata > Actinopteri > Cypriniformes > Cyprinidae > Sinocyclocheilus > Sinocyclocheilus anophthalmus. The sequence continues at coordinate 111,124 of JADLZN010007422.1, read as the reverse complement.
AATATTTCCACATAGTGAGGTAGATATGTGGGGGCGTGTTAGAACAAGCCGTTTTAGGGGGGTGTGGCAGAGTCTTAACTTTGATAAAGAATATCTCTTTGGTTTTGAGACTTTAGTCTTTGCAACTTTACAGGTCTTTTTTATGCACCAAGAGCTTGTAACCCTCCAAAGAGAAAGGAAAACTTGAAATCGCATCCTATTATGACCCCTTAACATTGTTTCACAAAACAACCTTCCTTTTAATTACAGTGTTTAATTGTTTGGGAATTGAGGATACTAATTTTTTAATGGGAGACAGATATGGACTGCAGGCAGGCCAATCTATCGCATTCACTCGGTGTCTACGAAACCACGCTGTTTTAGCACATGCAGAATGAGACCAGGGGTCCATTATTTGTACGTCGCTAAGCTGGATTTGATTGATGTTTAATTGTTGATATACTAGCTGTATGCTATGCCATACTACTTCTATGTAATGCAAAAATACATCATTTAGATGAAGATATGGCAGAAATAACAAGCAGAAGTTTAATTTTGGTTAACTATTCCTTGAACATTGGGTTCAGGGGCGTAGAGGTTTTTAAGAGCCGGTGTGAATAAATATAGATTTAAATTCAAAGAGACAGGATAGTCTGTGCATGATCTAATGTTTTATTCGGACCCAGAATAAGGTGAGATGAACATTGCGGAGCGCTAAACACTCTTTGCAGTGTATGTTTCATTCATACTGTAAGCCGGAGGGCACTCTCGTGCAGAAAGTTGTACGAGGAAATTCCTAATATGGACAAAAGCGTCCCGCTATCGCTGTATGAAAACAGTTGTTTTCACAGAAAAACAGAAATTTTTGGAAACATGAAGACATTAAACATACGATTGCGACAATATATGGTTTATTTGTGTTTGTCAAGTAATCTTCAGGTAATAAATAAAGTATATGAACAATGCAGTGCTAATTGACATAACATTTATTACAGTATAGAAACTATTCTGCCTTATGTGATAGAAATCAGATAACTGCTGGACAATAAACAATAATAATGATTTGTTTATATACTACAAACACTAAGTCAATTAAAAGCTAGAAATTGGAGAACAATTAAAGTTGCCTATAAAGCAGTTCAATTTTTTTGCCATAAGATTTTTTATTTTTTTAAAGAAGTCTCTTCTGAAGGATGTGACACTGAAGACTAGAGCAATGACTGCTGAAAATTCAGCTTTACATCACAGCAATCATTTTAAAATATATCCAAATAGAAAACATTAATTTTAAATTAGACCAAAGATTGTCACAAGAAAAAATACATTACAGCTTTTGCTGTACTTTGAATCAAATAAATGCAGGCTTGGCGAGCAGAAGAGACTTCTTTATAAAACATAAAAAATCGGGGGATAGCGGTGGGTTGCAAACTGTTGACTGGTAGGTTATATCGATTACAGAAATGTTAAATTGTAATGTGTAGTTTTTTATATATATAATATATATTATAATATAAAAACATTTCTTTCCCCCTCACTTCTGAAATGATGGCTACGACCCTGATTGGGTTGTACCACCATTGAGGTTTCCAGAGAACAATCAACATTTATACTCGTTATATCAACAAATTATACAAGTTATAGTAAGAGGACAGATTTCCACCCTATAAATAAATTCTTAACTCCCCATTGTTTTACACAGAAATTCATACTTTTGCAATTATGTCTGTGTGTGTGTGTGTGTGTGTGTGTGTGTGTTGTGTGTGTTTTTCACATAAGAAATAAGGGAAAACAAAATGGCTGCCTTTGATTCTGAAGGTTTCCAAACTGTGACTCACCCGAAAAACATGAGGACCTCTGAAGTCATATGGCTTGAATGCAGAAAACAGCCTCCAGGACACAATATTTGCCTAGGGACCACTGCATTGTCTAAATACTGTTTGTTCTTCTGGAATAATCAAGAGTGAAAGGCACTTACAGTAAATATTTAAGAAACAGCACTTTTTAATTTGTGGAACATGTTTTTGCAGTAGACGCAGTCAGCACCACTTTCTCAGTGAGCAAGATTTACTTGGGATACATTCACAGCTTTTTTTTTTTTTACTTATGGTGCCCCCTCCCATTTGTGTGTCTTTTGTCTTGAAAGTGACATCAAATCAAAATTGTAAAAATTATAAATTGTTAAATTGTTTTAATTGGGTTTTACCACCACATCTATCTAGCATTCTTTATAAGGAAGTACTTTTGAGACTTTTTATAAACCCGGCCTGTTTCACCACTGTACCATCTTTTCGACCGTTCATTAATTCATTTGTAATTGTAGCTTTTACTTCCATTTTCCCCATTGGCAATTAACATCCGCTTCTAATTTATCAAGTTATTTTTGGCTATCATCCACCTCTTTCCCTAACACCCCAACATGTGTAAGTACCCAAAAAAAAACGTATCACTACTTCAACTACATACCTCTTTCGTATTCCTTTGTTGTTGTTGTTTTTTTATTATTATTAATATTATTATTATTTATTATAATTAAGCTCATGTCCCACTGATCGTGTTTTTCCAAGGTGGGTTACCACTTAAGGTACCACAGGACAAAATGACATTCTTAATTCATAAATGCTGGGCCCACTACCCAAAACTACGACCTACAGTGTCCCACTGTATTGTGAGTCAGGGTCGTTACCAGTAAACCTAGATATTTTATATACAATTATTTTATAGATTTATTTTAAAGTTAAAATTTCTGTGAAAATGGTAATTTTTCTTTATTAATTTACTGTGTCAGCCTTATTATTCACATAGCTGTTACAAGGAAATGAAACTTTTGTGGATTATGGAAAAATACTCAATCACCTGCAGGTAACATTTATCTAATCATAAAAGTTGTCTGAGGGTACTCCGCTTCGTGTCGTGCCTAACAACGCCCCTTAGCTGTTATAAATTCCACTGTAAACCATGGCTTCTTGTGGCTTATTGCTTTAATTTATTGTATTAATATACAATAAGCAAATTAGTGCACTCAGTGCTGGGAGTGCAGTGCAGGAAGGGCATCCATCTGCTGTAAAACCTGTGCCAAATGGCTGTGTGGATAATTCTGCTGTAGCGACCTCTAATGGGAGTAGCTGAAAGAGAGAGTCAAAACCACAGAGATAGACAAAACCACAAATATGTAACAAAGCTGTTTCTTTGACAACTTAAGTTTTCCAACGCACGGTCTATACTCTTTCCTACACACCATGTAATTTTTAGGGCATAAATTATGGGAGTACCTTCTGTTAAATTGTGATAAGCAGCAACTGCCAAAAAAATTTAAGTCACAATGAAACAAAAGTAGTGCAGATCTTTTCTTTTGTATTGTGATGTACATTCGAGTGTATAGATTGTCAAACAAAAAAAAAAAGGACGTGGACTTGGTTCCACGCTTCAGTTGTTGATTGGGTTTTGAGATGTAGGAGGAAATGTACTGGAAAGTGGAGGCAAATTAGGTTTAAAGTCCTGCATACGTCACCAAAGTCTGTTGTTTCCAGTTTGAACATATGTTCTGTCGATTTCTGCTACCCTGTCAGATTTTGCTACCTTCCATTAAAACAGTAGGTAGTACAGTTCGACAACGAAAAATGCTGCCTGTCAAATTATGGTTTATCAATGTCTACACCTACCCTAAACCTACCCTTACAGTAATGCAAATATAGTAATTATGTGTTATATTCGCAGTTGTGGATAGAAGGGATACAGCTACCAACAATAAATATTTTTTTCTACCTATTCGATTGTGTTTTATTAACGTCTACACCTACCCCAACCCTAAACCTACCCTTACAGTAATGCAGATACATTAAATATTGTTTAGCATGAGAAAAATGACGCAATATTGATGTGCGCATACGCAGTAAACCCTGGTAGGAAAATCTGACGGGTAGTAGGATAAAATGTCAGGACTACGGTGGCCGTAAAGTGCAAAGCAAATCACAATTCTGAAAACAAAATAACAAATTACAAACGCAAATGCAAGTCTAAAAAACAAAAAACCCGAAAACAAATTAACAAGTCAGGAAACACAATGACAAATTCGAAAACAAATTAACAGGACAGAAAACATAACGACAAATCAGACAAATTAACAAGTCAAAAACAAACGACAATTCAACAAACGGAAAGGTAGTATCGTTTTGAGACAGCGCCATTGGTTTGGGATTACTCACCGCTGATTGGACGAGACATCTGAACCAGCCGAAGAACAGCAGAGTCGTGGTAGATTTCGGAGATGGTACTAAAGTAGCTCAGTTTAAATGTATTGTATGAATTGCCCTTACTGTGGAATAAAAAATATGGAGTGTATATTTAAATTTAGTTAAAAATGGCTGTAAATATTAGCTTCAGTGGTGCAGATGGATAAGTGTGTGGCCTTGGTTTAATAGATGCGATTGACCTGGGTTCGATCCCGCCTTTTGCCGAGTTTTTTTCCCCTCCCTTTTCAAATCTCGTATTAGCAAAAAATTCTATTTACACTAAGTGAAAATAACAGTATTTTTAGCAATATGCTATTTACACTAAGTGCAAATACCTAGTTACACTATGTTAAAGTAGCAGGATTTCTACTATCAAGTATACTACTAAATATACATTAAATAGTGGCAATTATCTGCACTTCAATACTGTAGTACATTATAAAACAATATGTAATAACATATTGAGCGTAAATTATCATATTTATTAATATTAATAAATGGTTGCCACATTCTGGGTACAACAGCCCGTCCCAATCCCTACCCCTACCCTACCCTACCCAAACTTTATTTTCACCTTTTTTGATTATTTCCCTAATTTTTAGTGGCAAATAAATGCTTTCTGATGTGTACTATATTTGAAAAAGGGAGGGAAAAACCTGTGGCAAAAGTGGGATCTACCCAGTCGATCGCGTCAAAAAGCCAAGGGCAAGTGCTTATCCATAAGCAATTCATACAATACATTTAAACTGAGCTACTTTAGTACCATCTCCAAACTTTCTACCACGACTCTGCTGTTCTTCGGCTGGTTCTTCCCTGTATACATTGATTGACAGATGTCTCGTCCAATCAGCGGTGAGTAATCCCAAACCAATGGCGCTGTCTCAAACTATACCTACCTTTTCCGGTTTTGTTTTCTGACTTGTTAATTTGTTTTCGGATTTGCTATTTTGTTTTCGAATTTGTCATTGTGTTTTCTGACTTGTTATAATGTTTTCTGAATTGTTGTTGTGTTTTCTGAATTGTTATTTTGTTTTTTTAGACTTGCATTTGCGTTTGTAATTTGTTCTTTTGTTTTCAGAATTGTGATTTGTTCTGCACTTCTCAGTCACCGTACAGGACAGAGGTCAATCAATCAATTAAAATACATGTACAGATGAATTCTTCTTAATAAGATCTATAACATGCATTTAGAAAATAGATAGGGTGAATTTTCATTTCATGCCAACTAGATGGAAAAACTGGGATATTGTTTATTAAATTAGGGGGGAAAACAAGTGCAGTGTGTCTGTTGTTTTTTCATACTGTCCTAGTAAAATTTAAATTAAAAAAAAGATTAATTTTGAGGAAAAAACACATTGTATTCATCATCAATTCCTGCGCAAGACCCACGCAAGCTGTCATCGTATAAGCCGCTCAGAAAACAGATCCATGAGATCACATGAGCTTTAATCGTTGGACTATTTCCGCGTTGGTTCAGACATTCAATGGAGGAGCTGTAAAGCGAGTACGATTAATTTTTTAACGTGTCGCAACGCCGTGGATCGAGCTGGGGGGTACATCGGGCAGAAGGAGACGCACGGACGTGGCGCGGCGCTCCGCAGACATGCTCTCTCGCGTCAAATCCGCCGTGGCCAGCTTCATGGGTGGAATCATGGCCGGATCGTCTAATAATAATAATGAACGCTCGGGTGGCTCGGACCTGCCGCTTAAATACCCCTACATGAGACCCAAGTTTCTGGGACTGTCGGCAGATGAGATAGAGTGCTCGGCGGATCACATCGCGAGACCTATCCTGATCCTAAAAGAGACTCGCAGGTTGCCGTGGGCGACGGGATACGCCGAGTAAGAGCAGCTCGTTCATGCCTTGCAAAATAACACTGTTAAAAAAGAAGGGGGAAAAAAACTCTAATGCACCAGTGTGACATGGTTAACACGCGATGATTTATGCAAAATAATAATAATCATCATCATCATCATCAAAGTAATACGTGCTACGTCAGGCATATTCATTCATGTTTGCTCGTCTGTGCATTTTTTATGGTACACTAGAGATATTTCACCCGGAATTGAAAATCCTGTCATCATTTACTGACCCTTCTAGTGTAGGGCATGTCTGTCCTTTTTTTGATTGTGTGTGTTTGTGTGGTGTATACATATAATAATATATAGATATATAATAGATCGGATATATATATTAATAATATATATATTAGCTATAAGATCATCCTCCAAGATCATTTTATAGCTTGTTAAAAGTTCCACTTGTCGGGTAGGATTTTTGACAGTAAGGCCAAAAGATGCAATGCTCATGGAATGTATTTTTAACTAGTAATCCCTATTTTATAAAGAAGATCGAGATTTGGAGCCACAATACAGGAGGGTAAAATGGCTTTAGAAAGATGGCAGCATCATTATATGATTTTAACACAGGACTGGTAGGTCAAAATCTGTTGACTTTAGAAATCTTTGTTGCATTATACGCTATAGTGACAGTTCAAAAATGCAACAACAAAAAAACCTTTCCATTTTTTTTCTCCAAAATCTGCAGGCCTGTAACTCAAACATATTACAGATATCTTAAAGCCCTTTTAGATTTTGGGTTTTAACAAACTTTTCTTTTGGCATCTTAATGGTTCCATTCCAGCAATATTGAATCTAAATTATCCAAATTTGTACACATTTTCAGTGATCCAAAACAAAATGTGGGTCACTTTGCATGCAGCTGATACTCTTTTTTCTTTTAAAGAGAAATGTCTGAAGAACAAATAATTTTGAAACTACAAATGTATCTTGTTTCTCTCTATCAAAACAATTGCATAGAACAGACCTGTCTGCATGGTACATGAAAAAATAATTGTGTTTTTTGTAAGTAAATGTTGAATTGAATTATGTCCCAATTTGAATGGAAAAGTAAGGTGACTATGCGCTGGTACGCTCAAGAAATAACAACGCAGCTATCATAGGCAAGACTGATACGTTCGTAACGGATTATTGACCATAGAGATCATAAATCTTCCTATAAGGTTCAGTCCCAGAGATATAGGGGACCCAATGCAAATCAATGTCCTAATTTGTTGAATTTTACCTTTTTAATGGATGAAAACCAAATGTGGTCACTTTGCATACAGCTGATACTTATAGAACCATGTCTGAAGAACAAAAAATATTGTGTTTCCCTCTATCAAGACAGTTGCATAGAATATGTCTCTTGGAGTGCCAAAAAGTAATTTTTCGGAAGTTTGCACGTCTGTAACTCAAGAGGTATTAAATTATATCCTTTTAAACTCCGCGTACAGAGTGCCGTCGTCTGAAGAAGGCCCTCGAGCGAAATTGTGGTTCTTAATAAACTTTTCTTTTGAAATCTTAATTTTTAAGGCACTATATTGTTCAAAGATATCAGGCTCCATGTCCAAATGGTTGAATCCTACCCATTTTCAGTGTGAACCAATGTGAATTTGTGTTTATCTAGTTATGACTGTTGCCACTGCAAGTATGCAAATAAGAACAGTAACCCAGGGTTTAGGAATATATCAGTGATTCTGCCAAATATGCCCCTTAGAAGTGGTACTAACTTGTCTATGACTATGGCTTTCAGGTTATAACAATAATTAAAAAAAAAGAAAGAAAGAAAAGATAAAGAAAATCTAATACTTAATCCAGGTTAATCCATTGATGTTAATATAATGTGTGAGGAGAGCAACCACACTTCCCTATGAGGCGTGGTATTTGTTTCAAACATGTATTTTAAATACTGCATGTTTGAACTCTTGTTAGCTTCAGGAGCAGTTAAAATGAACAAAATCCTTTAGATAATAATTATATTTATATCTATATATATATATATATATACAGTGGTTACGGAAAGTATTCAGACCCCCTTAAAGTTTTCACTCTTTGTTTAATTGCAGCCATTTGCTAAAATCATTTAAGTAAATTTTTTTTCCTCATTATTGTACACACAGCACACCATATTGACAAAAAAAACACAGAATTGTTGACATTTATTAAAAAAGAAAAACTGAAATATAACATGGTCCTACGTATTCAGACCCTTTTCTGTGACACTCATATATTTAACTCGGGTGTTGTCCATTTCTTCTGATCATCCTTGAGGTGTTTCTACACCTTCATTTGAGTCCAGCTGTTTTTGATTATACTGATTGGACTTGATTATGAAAGCCACACACCTGTCTATATAAGACCTTACAGCTCGCAGTGCATGTCAGAGCAAATGAGAATCATGAGGTCAAAGGAACTGCCTGAAGAGTTCAGAGACAGAATTGTGGCAAGGCACTGATCTGGCCAAGGTTACAAAAAATTTTTCTGCTGCACTTAAGGTTCCTAAGATCACAGTGGCCTCCATAATCCCTAAATGGAAGACGTTTGGAACGACCAGAACCCTTCCTAGAGCTGGCCGTCCGCCAAAAAACTGAGCTATCGGGGGAGAAAAGCCTTGGTGGGTGGGGGAGGAGAGGTAAAGAAGAACCCCAAAGATCACTGTGGCTGAGCTCCAGAGATGCTGTCGGGAGATGGGAGAAAGTTGTAGAGAGTCAACCATCACTGCATCCCTCCACCAGTCGGGGCTTTATGGAAGAGTGACCCGACGGAAGCCTCTCCTCAGTACAAGACACATGAAAGCCCACATGGAGCTTGCTAAAAAACACCTGAAGAACTCCAAGATGGTGAGAAAGCAGAGCTCTGGTTTCTGATGAACCAAGATATAACGTTTTTGGCCAATTCATCTGTATGTGTGGAGAAAACCAGGCACTGGTCATCACCTGTCCAATACAGTCCCAACTTTGAAGCATGGTGGTGGCAGCATCATGTGTGGGGGTGTTTTTCAGCTGCAGGACAGGACGACTGGTTGCAATCGAGGAAAGATGAATGCGGCCAGTAAAGCCGGGATATCCTGTATGAAAACCTTCTCCAGAGTGCTCAGGACCTCAGCTTGGCCGAAGGTTTACCTTCCAACAAGACAATGACCCTAAGCACACAGCTAAAAACGAAGGAGTGGCTTCACAACCACTCTGTGACTGTTCTTGAATGGCCCAGCCAGAGCCTTGACTTAAACCCAGTTGAGCATCTCTGGATAGACCTAAAAATGGCTGTCCACCAACATCTACCATCCAACCTGACCACGGACAGAACGGGAGAGAACCCCAAATCCAGTGGTGAAAACGTGTTGCTCTCCCAAAAGACGCATGGCGGTATGAGACAAAAGGGTGCCATCTACTAATACTGAGCAAAGGGGCTGAAGACTAGGCCTGTGAATATTTTCAGGTTTTCTGGGTTAATAAAGCGGCAAAAATGGGCAACAGTCTGGGTTGGTTCTGTCAAGATGGGTTGCTGTGTGTACATTAATGAGAAAAAATTTACTTAAATGATTTTAGCAAATGGCTGCATTATAACAAAGAGTGAAAATTTTAAGGGGGTCTGAATACTTTCCGTACCCACTGTATATATTCCTGACACTGATAAGATTTCAAATATAGAATCTTGTCAATTGGCTACGTAGAGCATGTTAATGTGCCTCAACTTGACCATTTAAGTGTATTTTTAGCACTCTGAAATGTATTGTCTATTGATAAGAGGGAAAAAAGTTACAAATGTAGTTTCAATATAAAAAAAATTTTTTCATGCATTTCTCTTTAAATACAGAAAGTATCAGCTGTATACAAAGTGACCATCATTTGGGTTTTGACCACTGAAAAATTATACATTTTCAATCATTTGGACATGAAGCCGCATTGAGATCCCCATATCTCTGGGAATGAACCATATAAGGCCTTGGAAAAAGAATATTTTGTTAAAAATTAAGGTTTATTAAGAACCAGAATGTAAAATCCTATTGAGGCATCTTTAATATTTCTTCAGTTACAGGCATCAGAACGTGGAAAAATAATATATATGGCATGAGACAGGTATGAGCCATGCCAGGGGTCTTCAACATTTTTTACAGCATAGACTGGTTACGTTTTGAAAATATTCTCACAGACCGGCTGGAGGGGGTGGGGATGTATATACAGTATATTGTATATACAGTATATTAGGGCTGGTAAGTGATTACAATTTTTAATCTAATTAATTACATGATGTGGCAATGAATTTATCTAATTAATCGCAAATTAATCACACATCAAATTTGGCTGAGAAATTACTCCCAATAGATAATTTAAAGTCATTGTTGTGTAAAGCATCAAACTACGGAGCCCCTAAAGGGACATGGTGGTGGGAAAAAAATTTGGGGTGGGAGGACTTTTTTTTTGCGTTATCTCACAAAACTTTTGCGTTCTCTCGCAAAGATATTTGCGTTCCCTCGCAAAACTTTTGCGTTCTCTCGCAAAGATATTTTGCGTTCCCTCGCAAAACTTTTGCATTCTCTTGCAAAACCAGTTTTCGGACAAACACTTCCTGTTTACTTTACAGCTGTAAGTTAGTGGTTCATACAGCTCGTATGTTCATAATGGAGCGGTTCATAGAGTTTTATTTTAAACTTGGACTCAAGTTCAAATACAGTCAGCTTTGCTTATAGTTTAAGGCACGGTTTTGGGACATTCTAAAACGCTTAATGTATGCTACTATAACAGTGACACTGGAGGCCCAATTCGGTATTAGGCCTAATAAATATTATTAATACTAATAACAATTGTAATATTAATGATCTCATTAATAGCATTACTATCAGTAAAGCAGATAGCCATAATGCAATGTTTCTCCCCCATTTAAAACCGTCAGGTTATAGAAAACACTTAAGGGAGGCTAATGGACAAAGACGGTATAGGCTAAAACCAAAATATGGTACACAGTTTATTAATAAAATATAGCATATTATGCACAGGAAAGCAGACAAGCCCAGAATAGCTATAAAGAAGCCAAAACCTAATTTAAAGCTAAACTGAAAGTACTGGCTCACATACCGCTCTCATTCAGCACAAATCCAAATGTTTCCATATTCGCAATGTATTTTAAGCTAAACCATTATTTATTAAATTAAATTAACTGGGCTGTGTACGTTCCAATATCGAAGGGGAAAAAATCATAATGAACAAAAATGTGCCGCACTGGAGTGGACCGGGACTCACGCTGTACGGCACAGACTATAATACGGATTATTTAAATTGACTGTGTAACTTTATCTGTATTGGTGATTCTATGTTTTATTTTAATAATGAACAGGCCGTTTGCAATGAATATGTGCGCATGAGGCGCCGGCGCGTTCAAATCGCTGAAACATAAAATACTCTGTCACTTACAGTAGGGCATAATTCGAAACTGCAAAGTGCTCGCAGTTTGAAGATTCAATCATATAAAAGATTATTAGAAATTTTATAAAGCGAGCACTGTTACGTTCTTATTTCGCTCTGAAACCTACAAGAATGCAATTTTCCCTTAATATCCAAAAGACTGCAAATGTGACATTGATTTTATATAACAGTTCAACAAAAAAGGCAATATTAAGTGTACATTTTACATTTTAAATGTAGCCTACATTTTAAACACAATATTGTCAATCGTGTTTGTTATATTTTACAAGGAAATAATAGTTCCAACGAAATCCGCAACAGAACTGGTGTGCATCTCCAAGCAACAGCATTGTTTTGTTAGTGAATGAATCTGCAGCTTTGAATGATTTGGAGAATACTGATAATCGGAACTGATTAATAACCCTTTCATAACTACAACCATTTGCTTCCTTACTGAATGAAGAATGCTTCGCCTTGCTCATTAGACAGTGACTTGCCGCCACCTACTGGCGATTTTAGTTTTGAATCTACAAGTATAACTTCGTTTTGCCATCATTTATTGCTTTATTTATTATATTAATAATACACTTAATGAAATGTGAAGAATATGACATAAAACATGACATACAATTAATAAGGCTAGAAAAACTTTGCCTCTATAACAGTAAAAATGCACGTGTAAATCAATTTAAGAGGGCAAATATTGTCCCTTAATGGACTTGACTGCGGTCTAAGTGGGGGTACTCAGAAGAATGTTAGGCTAAATGCCCTAGGGGGTACTGTCACGAATTCGGTCCATAGACTTCCGTTAATTCACCACCAGAGGTCACCCTTTCCATTACATTGACTCTCGCACAACACAAACTGTGATAGCCCCTGGACTACATACCATCATTCTTTGCACATTTGCACACTGCAACTGATTGCACACAGCTTTTCTAATCACCTCACTCACATATATACACCCCCTCGAACCACCTTTCTTGCTGATTATTGTTTAGCCTGTACCCCTTTCCGAGTCTCCGTGTTTTCCTTGTTTTGCCTTGCCTTGCCTGTTTTTGCGGTTTTTGATCTTTGCCTGTTTTCTTGGATTTCTCCCTCTCGTCTCGCCCCTGTGATTCTGTCTGCTTATCGGTGACCTACGCTAGCCCTGGGACTATTCTTGTGTTTTGCCCGCCATATACCTGTTTGCCATTGTTTTGACCCTGCCTGTTTACCACGTCTCTTGAATAAAGCCTGCAGATGGATCCACACGTCTCACGTCTCGTCAGCCCCGTTACAGAATACTCGGCCACACAAGGATCCAGCAGCTATTCAAGTGGACATTGGCCAGGTATGGACACCGCAAGAATATTACTAGCCCTTAAACAAGGCCCGCGATCGCTGGAGAACTATATTAGAGAATTTCTAGCCATAGCACATTATGCTGATCTACCAGACTGTCTTCTGATAGAGTTTTTCTGTGATGGCCTGAATCAACCTCTGCGATCTGAGCTTAGACGCGAGGGTCCGCGTTCATCACTCTCTCAGTTTATGGATTATGCTTTGTTGGCTGTCGGGTCTTTGTTTACTGTGGGTGTCGCGGAGGGAGAACGCGACACAGTGTCTGTGACTGAAATGGCGGCTGTACCAGAGCACGCTCACAAAATGGCGGCGACAGTGGAGCCTGATCGCAAAATGGCACCCTGTCATGTCACAGCTGCCCATCTTGAGCGCCGTCAAGTCACAGCTGATCGTTATGAGTCCGGTCAGGTTCCAGTTCATTATCATGAGTCTAGTCAAGTCACAACTGATCGTCATGAGTCAAGTCTAGTCACTGTTGTTCTTCCTGAGTTCAGTCAAGTCACAGCTGATCTTCATGAGTCTAGTCTAGTCACAGCTGATCTTCATGAGTCAAATAAAGTCACGGTTGATCTTCATGAGTCAAGTCAAGTCACAGCTGATCGTCATGAGTCAAGTCAAGTCACAGTTGATCATCATGAGTCAAGTCAAGTCACAGTTGATCGTCATGAGTCAAGTCTAGTCACAGTTGCTTATCAGAAGTCAGGTCATCGACAGTTTGATTACACCTAGTCAACTAAAGCACAGCTTCCCAATGTGCGTCAGTCAAGTCTCAGCGTGATCTGCCAGAGCCTGTCAAGTCACAGCTGAACCTCCTGAGTCCAGTCAAGTCACAGTTGATCGTCACGGGGGTGAGGCAAGGCAAGTCACCATTGTTATCATGAGTCCTTCAAGTCAAGCTGTCATCCAGTCCCTTCACCTTCACAGCTGATCTCCAGAGTCCGTCACGTCACACGGATCAGCCAAGTCCCGTCACGTCACAGCTGATCATCCAGAGTCCCGTCACGTCACAGCTGATCATCCAGAGTCACGTCACATAACAGCTGATCATCCAGAGTCACGTCACGTCACATCACAGCTGATCATCCTGAGTCACGTCACGTCACAGCTGATCATCCAGAGTCATGTCATGTCCTGTCTGTTGCACCAAGATCGTCAGGGTCAGTCTTTCGGTATCCCAGTCTAGTATCTAGTGTGAGGGATACACCATTGGTGTCTGCACGCACAGCTGGTATCCCAAACCTACTCACTCTAACCCTTCTGTTCCTGAACTATTTCCCCTGTCTGAAGTGTTTCCCCTGATAGGGATCGCCTTTTGTTGTGTTTGGGCGGCATACACCTCCACAGAACTCCCAGAGTCGGCAGCACCCACTATCAGGTCTGCAGAATCGGTGGCTGAAGCTACAGTCTCTTCTGAGGTGGTGGTGCTCGCTGCTGTGATCCCCAAAGCAATGGTGCCCGCTGCAGTTTCTCCAAAGGTGGCGGCGCATGCTGCAGAACCTACCGAAACGGCGGTGCTCGCTTCAGCTCCTTGCATGGTGGTGGCGCCCAGAAACGCACTTTCGATCAGTCATGTCAGTGTTGAAGAAACCGTTGCCGAACTCGCCTTTATCCTGAGGGCACGACTGTAGTACCTCCAGAGGTGGCGGCATCCGCTGCATAACCTCCAGAGGTGTCAGTAGTACCCACCGGTGAACTTCCTATTTATCCTGTTCCGGCCAAGGAGGCCGCCTATGAACTCTCTGTCTGTGCTGTTCCGGCCAAGGAGGCCGCCCCACCGCTATGAATCTCTGCTCATCCTGGTCCGGCCAAGGAGGCCGTCAATGAACTCTCGGCCTGTTCTGTTCCGGCCAAGGAGGCCGCAGATGAACTCTCTATCTGTTCTGTTCCGGCCAAGGAGGCCGTCTGTGAACTCTTTGCCTGTTTTGTTCCGGCCAAGGAGGCCATCTATGTACTCTCTGCTTGTCCTGTTCCGGCCATGGAGGCTGTCAATGAACTCTCTCCCTGTTCTGTTCCGGCCAAGGAGGCCGTTTGTGAACTTTCTGCCTGTCCAGTCATGGCCAAGGAGGCTGTTTATGAACTCTCTGCCTGTCCTGTTTCCGGCCAAGGAGGCCGTCAGTGAACGATCTGCTTGTTCTGTTCCGGCCAAGGAGGTCGTCAGTGAACTCTTTGTCTGTCCTGACACGGCTATAGAGGCCGTTTACGAACCCTCTGCTCATCCTGTCACAGCTATGGAATTCCGTCCGGAATCCTCATCCTGTTCCTGTCACGGTATGGGGCCGTTTGTGACATTTTTCTTGTCCCGACCCAGCCAGTGAGGCTGCCCCGGACACGCATTCTTGTCTATCAATCCCATGTTCTGTCTGTGTTGTCTGTCCTGCTCTCTCATTGTTCAGTCTCCGCCATGGCTCCGGATCGTTGTGGTTCCCGGGGGGGGGTTCCTTTTCCCTCGCTCCGCCGTTGTGGCTACTGTCTGGTTTTCTGTTGTCCCCTGCCCGCCGTGGTTGGGTCCCTCTCCCCGCGTGTGGTCACGTCTGTTCTGGTGGTCTTCTGCTCCGCCGTGTTGGTCTACTGTCTGGCTTTGGTGGTCATCTGCTCCGCCGTGGTGGTCCTCTCCCCCGGCGTGGGGGTCTATTGTCTGGTTCTGGTGGTCTTCTGCTCTTCCGTGGTGGTCCTCTGCTCCGCCGTGTTGGTTTACTGTCTGGTTCTGGTGGTCCTCTGTTCCGCCGTGGGGATCTTCGGTCCCGTTTGCTTTGCTGTGGTGGTCCTCAGCTCTGCCGGCTCTGCTTCAGTCCCTGGTCTCTCCTATCCTTGAACCTGGCCCTCCGTCCCTGGGCTCTCTGCTTGCATGTACACAGAATAAGTTTTTAATAATTTCGATCGCATATTGGTCTTTTTTTTATCACCGTCTGTCAGTTAAGCCGCCTTTCTTATGGGATTACACCTTCTGTTCTACCTGCTTTCATATAGAATTTATTAATAAACTTATACCGAATTTGCCTTTTTATACCCACTATCTTAGTCCTTAATTAAGCGCATTTCTTTCTATGCGAATACTCTCAAAGTGCAATTCCAATTTACCGGTTACTTCATATTCTGGGCTATTCTGCTTGTCTGTATGCTTTATTAATAAGGTATGTACTGAATTTAGTCATCCAGTGGTTTATGTTAAAACCCCCCCGCATTTTAGAATGTCCCAAAACCGTGCCTTGATAAGCATGCACTGACTATTTCGTCCAAGTTCAAAACAAATCTCTATGAACTGCGAACTGTGAACATATGGAGCTGTATGAACCACTACAATCTGTAAAGTAAACAGGAAGTGTTTGTCCGAACTCAACTGGTTTTGCGAGAGAACGCAAAAGTTTTGCAAGGGAACGCAAATATATTTGCGAGAGAACGCAAACGTTTTGCGAGCGAACGCAAAGTTTCTTGAGGGAATGCAAAAGTTTTGCAAGAAAATGCAAAAAATCGGACACATTTTTTTTTCCTCCCACTGTTTTGATAGAGGGAAACAAGATGCATTTCTAGTTTCAACATTTGTTCTTCACACATTCCTCTTTAAAAAAAATCAGCTGTATGCTAGTGACCCACATTGTAGTTTGTGACCACTGAAAATGTGGACAATTTACTGATTGATGAATTTGAAATGTTTTGAAATCATCCCCACAGTGGAAAATGAAACCAACGACGATGGTTTGGCCCATTGGTGAAAAAGAGGCTTAATGTGCATACTCACACTTGGCACGGTTGCCTTGTACCAAGCTCGAGCGCAATTGAACCCCCCTCCCCCACACTCCTCTGCTGTCCTGCACTCACATCGCAAACTACAATTACAGTTCATCAATAATGTGAGAACCAGACCAGTTATAAACCTAAATATACTCAAATTAATTGAAATTAATTGTGCTGTGCTGAACCGAGCTCAAGTGGAAACATAACTGAACCATTCCTTGCTGTTCTTAGAACACTTTAGTCAAGAGGGTTGCTACATAGCCCCCTCCACACAATTTTTAACTATCACATTCCTATTTACAATCATTCTGGTAGCATCAGTGAAAACAGGCAATTATTAGACAATTATTAGCTTTAGCAACATTAGCCTTACAGACTCCTTTGTCTGGAGCTGACATTCACAAACGAAGCATTGGTAGTGATCCCGTTTTCAGAATCAACTTTTCTAAAATCCAGCATTGAAATGGCCCTCCTTTGTGAGGCAGTCCGGCGTGAAATGATTGGTAAAATCAATAGGACTTTACCAATTTTTCCAGGACATTTCCTTATAAAATTAAACTTTACCACAGTGTCCTCAGTAGCTCAGATGAAGGGAGTCTATGGAGACTCCTATGTTTATTTGTGCATCCTCAAACACAACACTGATAATGCCTCTTTGGCACTGACAAGCAGCTACCGCAAGAAAACAGTAATGTCGGCCTGCTGCTTCTCACTCAGGGCTGTGTTCATGCTAATAGGGCAGAGAGCGTCACTAATGGGCGGTACTTTTTCCCTACAATGACATGTACATAGGGAGAATCTGGAATCGCTTGTTCAGAGAGACTGTTTATGATTTATTGAGATTATAAAAAAAAATGAGTGGGTGGATTTTTACCATTATAGGCTGGTTGTTTTCACAAGCTGCAGCCACACAAATGTGTTCAAACACCTTATAAAAGTGTTTTTTGCATAATAGGTCCCCTTTAAGTAAAATGTTATAATCAACACATTTCATGATTCATGGATCATACAAAATTCTTTTGATTTAAGTGGGCCCACAATGTATTTGGTTAAGGTTTAATTTGAATAATTTTGTTAGGTTTTAAGTTAAATACCAAATATATATAGTTTAAATTGAAGAAAAAAAAACAATTTGAACTTTTCAAATGATAGTGGTTACTTTGCACATTTGTGAATTTGAAGGACCCACAGTATTCTGTTATACAGGTGCATTTAAAAAAATTTGAATATCGTGAAAAAGTTACTTTTTTTTGTAACTTAAGTGAAACTTTTATATATTCTAGATTCATTACCTGTAAAGTAAACATTTCAAAAGTTTTATTGTTTTAATTTTGATGATTAGAGCCTACAGCTCATCAAAGTCAAAAATCCAGTATCTCAAAATATTAGAATATTTCCTAAGATCAAAAAAAAAAAAAAGATTTGCAAAACAGAAAAGTTAAAGTATGTTCATTTATGCACTCAAAACTTGGTCGGGGCTCCTTAAGCACAAATTACAGCATCAGTGAGGTGTGGCATGGAAGCTATCAGCCTTGTCCCTGCTAGGCACTATTGAAGTCCATGTTTCGTTAATAGTGGCCTTCAGCTTGTCTAGGTTTGTTGGATCGGAGCGCTTCTCATCTTTCCTAGAAAATATAATCCATAGATTTCCATATGGGGTTCAATCAAGCACAGTAATATCATGGTCAGCAAACCACTTGGAAATGGTTTTGGCACAGTGGGCAGGTGCTAAAGTCCTGCTGGAAATGGAAATCTGCATCTCCATAAAGCTTGTCAGCAGATAGCATAAAGTGCTCCAAAATCTCCTGTAGATGGCTGCATTGACTTTGGACTTGGTAAAACACAATGGACCAACACCAACAGACGTCACAGCACCCCAAATCATCACTGATTTCGGAAACTTCACACTGGACTTCAAGCAACATGGTTTCTTTGCCTCTCCACTCTTCCTCCAGACTCTTGGACCTTGATTTCCAAATGAAATGCATATTTTACTTTTATCTGAAAAGAGGACTTTGGACCACTGAGCAACAGTCCAGTTCTTTTTTCTCCTTAGCCCAGGTAAGATGCTTCTGACGTTGTTTCTGTTTCAGAAGTGGCTTGGTAGCCCTTTTCCTGAAGACGTCTGAACGTGTTGACTCTTGATGCACTGACTCCAGCTTCAGTCCACTCCTTGTGAAGCTATCCCAAGTGTTTGAATTGGCTTTGCTTGACAGTATTCTCACTGCTTGCTTCATCCCTGTGTTTTTTTGCCACCGTTTCCTACCGCATTTCTTCCTCCAGGCCCTTTGCATTTAATAGCTTTAATACAGCACGCTGTGAACCACCACCCCTTTCAGTAATGACTGCTGTGCTTACCCGCTTTGGTGAGGTGTCCAATGATCATCTTCTGGACTTGCCAATCAGCAGTTTTTCCATTATTGTGGGTTTCAAAGGACAAGAGATACCCGGAATTTATACTGAGGATTGGGCATTGCATTGAAACGCAAATGTAATATTCCTAATACTTGAGATCCTATTTAGTGACTTCATGGTAAAATCATCAAAATTAAAACAAAAAAAATATTTTGAAATGTTTCACTTTACATGTAATGAATCTAGAATATATGAAAGTTTCACTTTTTGAAATAAGTTACAAAAAAAACAAAAAAAAAAATATTTTCACGTTAATCTAATTTTTTTTAGATTTTTTCTAGGAAAGTTAACATAAATAGAGCTGCCCAGACATCCTTTTAACTAGCAACTACCATCAGCTTCCAGGCCAGCTGGGAGACATAATCCATCCAGTACATCCTAGATCTGTTCGGGTTCTCTTCCCAATAGGACATGCCCGGAGAGAACCATGAAACCATGACTTCTGATATGGAGGAGTTGACCTTCATCCCCATGGCTTCATGCTCACTTACAGACTGACCCAATAAGTGCTGTAAGTTACAGCCTGGTGAGGTCATCAGGACGACATCCTTGGAAGGGGTGCTCCATGTTTTCATACGGTCTTCTGGTGGAATGACAAAAACAAACAATGTGAGTTTTGGAGGCACTAGTGTGTAGGCAGGCGTTTAGATACATTTTCATATTGTACATGTCTCAGAGTGAGTTACCCCTTCCTTGGATCACCACCTTAACATGGAGGAGGCATTTTAAGGGATTTGTACATTCAACAAATATAAAAAACATAGGCTTCGACACTTACCCTTAGCTGTTACTAGTCACTACTGAAAGAGTATTAGTATCTAATAAACAAGAACTGGTATCTAATGAATAAGTGCTGCTAGTACCTAATGGAATAGGGGTTATGCACAGCAGATTTCCGCATTCTGTTAAACAGGTCTCAGCACTTTCGGTTCAACTGTTTATTATATGCTTTGTTAAATATGAAGCTCCTTTACTCAAGATGCCTTCAAAGTAGATACAGTACATGCAGTTAGATGTAAGAGTAGATACAAATTAATTATAACCAATGTCCATCACATAAAAGTTTTTTTTTCTATTTTTATTCCTTTCACAATGTTAACATGTGTATGGAAAATAACATGTATGTGGAAATTAGTGTTTTTTTAACCTTAAACTGCATAAACACATTTCATTACACCACATTTTTAACTTTAACAGATACTTCCGTTTACAGTTTTAAAATGACCATATGACCATTGCAAAATATTGCTTGTTAACTTGTACAAAGTAATGTATTAGTTTGTTTTACATTTATTGCTGTTTTGTAATTTTATTGTAATTTTTTTATTACCCTTAAAACATTAAAAGAAAAATGCTTTAGTGTCAAGCTGTCTGTTTTGGTACTTGTGTTTCAGGGTGATAAATGCAGGTAAGAGTGCTCTGAATGAGGACCAGGCATGCTGTGAGGTTGTACTGGTTAAGAAGAAACCTATAGGATCCTTGACACCCAGAAAGCTGCCTACAAGTAGAAGGAGGTCATCTCTTCCCAATAGCGATGGCATGGGCATGTTGGAAAATAATGTAAGTGCTTGTTCACAGTACCAGGGTTGAAAAAATAGCATCTTAATATCTGTGATTAATATTTGCTGTTTTTAAAAATAATAGACACATTAATACAGTGTCCAATTTTTTCAATTCTTAAAGTAGCTATGCTAATGTTTTTTTATTGGCTGATCTTGGTTAGCATTACAGTATTTGATCACACTATCTTAGTACCTCTCACCATCTACACAAAGCAAGAGAGAGCAGCTGACCAAGGATGGTACACTCTCAGAAAAAAAGGTGGGTCATTCCATAAACATTCCAAAGTTCCCCAGCTCAAACTTTTGATTTTGTCAGTATTTTTTCTGAAGAAAGATAAACATGTATAGCGATGATAGCCAAAATATTAAATGTCATGGATGTACATTTACTATCCACTATTTTGTAGACAATTTTCACCTGAGATTCAGAGCCAAATTACATGAGGGTAAAAATGACTTTAGAAATATGGCAGTTATTTTTACACACGAAATCTGTTGATTTTAGCAATCTTTGTTGCATTATATGCCAATGGTGACCATTCAAAACTGGGAAAAAGCACTTTTCAAGGTTTTTTTTCTCTCCGAAGTTTTCATGCTTGTAACTCAAGAAGTATTAAAGATGAGATAAATCTTAAATGCCCTTTTAGATTTTGGGTCTTAACAAACATTCCTTATAGCATCTTAATTTTTAAGGTCCTATATGGTTCCATTTCAGCGATATTGGGATCTTAGTATGGCTCCAGGAGTAAAGAGTTGTTCAGTTGCACACATTTTTAGTGGCCAAAAAAACAAATGTGGGTCACTTTGCATACATATGATACTTTTTTCTTTTAGAAATGTACTAGAAATGTTTCTTGTTTCCCTCGATCAGTACAATTTCATAGAATATACCTGTCCAAGTGCAATCTTTTTTTTTTTCAAAGTTTGAATACTTATAACTCAAGAAATATTAGAGATATCTCAATATTATTTTAGATTCTGGTTCTAAATAAACATTTCTTTGGATTTTTCATTTTCAAGGCACTATGTGGTTCATCCCAGAGATATGGTATCTGGCTCCATGTCCAGATGTTGAATATTACCTATTTTCAGTGGTCAAAAAACAAATGTTGGCAACTTTGTATACAGCTGATACTTATTGTATTTAATGAGGAATATCTTAAGAATAACAAAAAAAAAAAAAAAAAAAAAAATAATATCAACTAAATTTGTTTACCTCTTGTTTAGCTTGTTTACCTCTATCAAAACAGAACATACATGTCTGGGTGCTAAAAATGCACTGAAATGATCAAGGATCCCATTTACTCAAAGTTTAGAATTACCCAGTATTCATTATTTCAAGTGTGAGAAACAAATATTTCACACAACTCTTACTTTACCTGGAGTTAACAATTAATCCTGGTTATTCATAATCTGATGTGTCACAGTACATATCACTGTTATTATTTGCATATTTGCAGTGTGAACAGTTATTACTAGATAAACACAAATTCACATTTGTTTTTCAATCATTGAAAATGGGTAGGACTCAACAATTTAGACATGGAGTCACATTGAGATCCCAATATCTCTGGGACTGAACTATTCAAGGCCTATAAAATGAAGATTCCAAAAGAAAAGTTTCTTAGGAACCTGTAACAACCCTGTGGACTGTTTGTTGTGGTTTCTTCCCCTTGTGTTGGTTTAGCCCGTCTAATTATTAGTTAATCATCTCATTGTGCTCACCTGTCTGTCTCTCGTTAACTGCCCTATATCTGTTCCTGTCTCTTGTGTTCTAGTTTGTCGGTGATTGTGAATGTGTGTCTGTCTCTGCCTTGTTGTCGCTACATTAAAAATCCTTATTTTGTATCCTTGTTGTCCTCGTCATCCTGCCTGCCTCCACACACCGTGACCGTGACAGAATAACCGACCCAAAAGTAAAGTATAGCAGCGTCTTTCCCCTCGTTTGTTTTTTCCAATTTTTGTCAGTTTTTATTTTGTTTTTCTATGGATTACCCCGCATTCCAAATCCTCCTGCTGGAGCAGGGGGGAATGCTCTCTTGAGGACCACACGAATTACTTTTTGTCCCTGGCCCACCTCACGCACTACCGGACAACTGCCTCTGTGGCTTCTATCAAGTCGGACTAAACGCCACGACACGAGCACAGTTGTCTGGGGATGGTCCTCGAGAGAGCCTTGCCGCCTTCATCGAGTGGGTGCTGGTGTCCTGCCAATCGAGACTCACCGTGGACATCGCGGATGACGACACCAACCCCACTCTGGACCCAGAGCCCAGTCCACCATCTCCCCGCTGAACGGAGCATAAGCCTAAGCCCACCGATGACGGAGAGCCATTTCCCGCCGCGATCCACGAGCCAGAGCAAAGCCACACGGCTGAGAAGAGGATCGCCTCGGATATGGAGCCCAACATGTCAGACCAGGTGCGAGAGCCGGCTACAATGCCTGCCACGAGGGAGAAAGCCATGGATGGTGTGAGCGCGGAGAGGAGCTCCGCTCCCTGCATCATGGCTGAGGGTGAGCAGAATATGGAGGGCGGCCAGTGCCAAAATGAGGAGGAGAGATCTCCTGATCCCCAGTCCAGCCCAGGACGGGCTCCTGATCCCCAGTCCAGCCCATGAAGGGCGCATGATCCCCAGTCCAGCCCAGGAAGGGATCCTGATCCCCAGTCCAGCCCAGGAAAGACTCCTGATGTTTCATTTAGCCCAGGAAAGGCTCCTGATGTTCCGTTTAGCCCAGGAAAGGCTCCTGATTTTCGTTTAGTCCAGGAAGGTCTCCGGATCCCCAGTCCATCCAGAAGGGCTCCGATCCCCATCCATCCCAGTAGGCTGGATATCCCCAGTCCAGGACCCTGAAGGCTCCAGATCCCCAGTCAGCCCAGGAATGGCTCCACCCCGGAGCTCTCTCCAGTGCCCGCTCCTTCACTGCACAGCCCTCCCCACCCGCTCCGCCTCCTCCAGCGTCACCATGGTCTGTGTCTTCCCCCGCCTCCGGCTCCGAGGCCCGACTCTGCTCAGTCCTAACCCATCTCCACCGGTGCTCCCTTTTTCCCTCCGTGCTCCGCTTTGGTCGGGCATCGCCCCGCCTCGCCTCTGGACTCTCTCCTCTGGCTTGCTCCTCGTCGCTCTTCCTACTGTCTCCGTTGGCTCCTTCCTTCCGTCACCCAACCTTGGTCCTCAGTCGCCTCCGGCTCCGCCGGCGGATCTCTGGATCTCCACCTTGGTTCCGCCAGAGCCTGGCTCCACCCTGGCCCCCCTATCCATCGCATCCCCCTGGCTTCGTTGGCTCTCCGTCCCGCTCGGGCTCCTCCTCCACCTGCTCGCCGCCCTTCCTTGGCTAACGAAACATCAGGGCCTTCCTGGGCTGGACTGGGGACCTTCCCTCCGCCATTGGCTCCTCCCGCCTTCGGCCTCCACCGTGGGCACTAGTTCCCACCCTGGCTCCTCCTCCCTGCTCTGGTCCCTCCTGGCGTCCCCCTGGCTCCTGCCTCCATCTTCACCTCCCCTGGACTCTGTAGCCATCCTCCTCCTACATAAACATCCTCCTACTACATAAACACATAAACTGGTCTAACATCCTACATAAACACATAAACTGGTCTAATACACACACACACACACACAGATATAGTTGGTATAGGAAAGGGTTAAAGCTGAACTCAGTACAGAGAAGAGAAATAAGCAATGAAATTATAGAACCATTTGCATATTCAGAAGATCTACACCTGAGGGAAACATCAGATTCTTAGTTCAACACACCTTGTAAAAGGTGTAACTGATACTTAATGTATTATTTAATAAGACTAAGTTTGATACTTGCAATTCTCGTCTGTCTGAAAGAAAGGCTTGATGCAATCTGAAAGTCCCAGTGATCCTTGCTGAAGTTGGTCGATGAAAAGAACCAGTTTTGAGTCAGAGGATCTTGATGAATGGAAAGATCGAAACCTAACAGAACCACCGAAACCCGGGCGAGTCCCTGGAGCGGGGCCTTTAAGGTCTCTGAAGTGTCAAGCCTCTCAAGGTGGGTTTGTCCAATGAAAAAGACAGAAATTCTAAGCTGGAGGTTGCAATTGCTGGAGGGTTTTATGACCTTTTGTTCGAGGGCATGGTAATTTGCAGATGTACTTTGCTTGGGGTGTGGATGCACAAACTAATAAAATATTCTTAGAACACTAATATGTTGCATAAAACAGTATACAATCTCAAAGACAAAATACACGATGACAATAATATA
Source organism: Sinocyclocheilus anophthalmus (assembly GCA_018155175.1). NCBI lineage: Eukaryota > Metazoa > Chordata > Actinopteri > Cypriniformes > Cyprinidae > Sinocyclocheilus > Sinocyclocheilus anophthalmus. Next base: position 86,388 of record JADLZN010007422.1, on the reverse strand, counting down.
CACAATGACCTGAAGGATCATGTGTGTTCATTCAAAGAAAGGTTTTCCTATTAATTAATTAATTAGCAAAGAAAAGTCCATCCCTTGTGGATTTTCCTTATGGGCAAGGAAGCGATTTTCACCTAAATTCCAGGAGGTCGTAAATTTATCTGGTGTCAGGGTTGCCATGGTTTGGTGTTGTTGCAGACCTCCTGGCATCCAGTTTATTGGGTGAGGGGACTGGGACGATTTGTTAATCTAATGAATAATTGATTTGTTAAATCAAATGAAAAATGGCGTGTCTGATTGGTCCAGATGCTACACTTTAGTAGTTAACCTCCTTTCACTTGTGTCTTGTTAATTAGTCATTAGTTTGTATTTGTACAAAACATTCCGTTTGTATAAATTCCCTTCCTTTAGTTCTTTGAGTTGTCGGTTATTGCATGTGGTTATCCTTCGTGTGTGGATATTCCCTTCATTTTTCCCTGTGGATTTATTAAGAATAATTAAGATTATCTTCAACGTGTATGCTCTTCTGTCTTAATTCCAGCACGTAAGCGTGACAATTAGTACTTAAAATGTACATATTAGTAACTCAATTTTACATATTAGTAGTGCCCCAGTGACAGCTTTTGTATCTTTTTTTTTTCTGAGAATGCATGTACCTAGTCAGCTTACCCCTGCTACTGGATGAAATTAGAGTCTCAAAATTAAAAACAATACATGCCTAATTATCCATAAACTTGATAAATGTATTTATTTATTTAGTAATTTAGCAGATGCTTTTATCCAAAGCGATTTACAAATGAGGACAACAGAAGCAATCAATTGTAATATTAAAACAACTAAAAACAGATACAAAACTAAAAGCTAAAACTTTATAAATACTACTTATACACATTTTAAAATAAATGTAAATAAATGTTTATGTCTAAATGTTGCAAATGTGTCTTACCTTATACGCCTTATCTGCAAATTTCAAAATTAAGTGTATGTGCAGTGATTTGTGCAATTAGAGACATGTTTGTTAATACAAATGTTTTTGTTTGTGTTAGTGTATCATAATGCATGCAACAAAGAAGATGTGCACCTGATGTCTCAATACTATTTTCACCACTATTCATTTGCATTTTTTGTAGTTTGTATGCTATAAAATTAAATGTTTGTTTAGGTTCAGATAAAAATATTTTATAGAATTTGTTGTAACTTAAGACTAAGACTTAAGAATAAATGTTTAAAAGACCTTTTTAGAGCTCTTTTACATTGGTGCTTCATTCATTTGTTTATATATATATATTCCATAAGGATTGCTGAATTAGCTTAATTTTAAACAAATTATGATGATTGTTGTAATTCAGTAAGACATCAGACAACATTGGCCAATTTAGGCATGGGGGGGGGGGGGGGTCAGGACAGCACATTTCTATCACTAGTTTGAATGTCACATCAATGATATTATGTCACCTTAGTATTATGTGGAAAAGGGAGGCAAGGGTTGACCTCAGTCACCTCAGGTCTCTCCACTGGAAGGCCAAGGTAGGGGATTCTATAAAGCACATTAAAATGAACTGATTTCATTATGGTTTGTTCTGAGCAAAATTTATATTTATTTATGGTTGGTTGGTTACTTTTTGTTTTGTTAGAACAAAATAAAAGAACAGTTAAATAATGTGCTTTTATATTGAGTGTACATTGTGATAAGCTTTGAAAATATTTTTTTTTAGAAACTGATGCTGTTGTAACATAAATATTTTTAGTATGTTTACCATTTTAAATGGTCTGCAGCAACAGAGCCATCAATACTGCAAGTGCAGGCGGCATTTCTTCAGTCGACAGATTCTTGTAGAGCTTCTTGGATTAAACTACTTTTATTTTTTCATTCGTTTGAAATAAAATATTGTACTATATTAATAAATCATATATAGTTATTACTACAGTATTTTATTACTAAAGGGGTTATAGTGATTTTAAAAAAATGTACATGGTCAAGAAATTAACAAATAAAAAGTAATTCTACTATTAAAATCAACTAAGTTTCATAAATTAAATTTCATTGTTAGTCCAAAAACATTTATTGAATTATCCACAAACATTTACTGAGACCAATCTGCCAAAACGTATTTTAATAGCTTTCTACTTCTGCATTTTTATTAACATAATAGAGATGAATACATCGGTGAAACACTGCTTGCACAGATCTATGCCTCCTGAATAAGACCCAAGTGAACATAATTAGTATGGGAACTAATACAAACACATAAACACAGAATATGAGAACATGGACATTTTTGGAACCGAATGCAAAACAAAATAGTTGAAAAAACTTAAGTGTGGGAATCCTAGGGAACACATGAGAAATGTGACTGTAAATAACCATGTTAATACTAATGGCTGATATGTGAACAGTGCTTTTTAATATGCAAGGACTCGTGTACAGTCAAATATTCTTTGTCGCAAAATTGTTTATTGCTGTTTATGCATCATTAAATCAAGCCAGTGATTATAAATGGTCAACCTCACACTTCCTCTATGTAGCTTGGAAATTGTTATTTAAGTTTAAATTAAATTATATACTGAAATCTTTATAATCACTTGAGCTGTCAGTCACAAGTTTATCAGTGACTGAGTACTAAAATCTTGTCAAAACTCTAGTTATAATCATTGACATTGTCTACACTGCACAATGAGTCTCCTATTTACATTGTTTGCATTGTGTTAGTTATGATAAAAGCATTCATGAGAATGAGGAAGTCAGGCTGCAGTGACAAGATTTGTGTGCTAAACAGGCATGGCTGTGATCAGCAGTAGTCTACAACCTTTCATGTAATGGGAGTTTATCTAAATATAATGTTATAATCAACAATTTTCATGATTAGTTAATCTCATGTTATAGCAAAAATGTTGTAAATGCTTTCAGAAGAGTTCAATAAACCAGAACTGTGCTTGTTCATTGAAGATGCAGGACACCACCTAGTAGCGCATTACAATAATCCAGTCTTGAGAATATGAATGCATGAACTAGCCTTTCTGCATCTGAAACAGGTAACATTTTTCCATAACTTGGCAATGTTTTGATTTTCAAAAGACTAGTTGCTGTCTATGACACTTAGGTCTTTAACTGTAAAGGAAGAAGTAAAAATACAACCTTAATGCAAAACTTATGTGTACAGCATTTTGGTCCAATGAATAATATCTTTATTTTATTAGAATTTAATACCGCTCATCCAGTATTTAATGTCGTAAACATGCTCTGTTAACTTGGATGTATTAGACATTTTTAGAAGAAATATATAGCATCTTCAACATAACAATGGAAACTAATCTCATATTTTCTAATAATTTTTCCAAGGTGCAGAGTGTATCATGAAAACAGCATGTATAATGAAAACATTATTAAGATTGATATGTTTTGGAACGGGTATGTGCTGGTCATAAAACAAATAATCAGAATATAATTGCCTAATTATAATGCAAAAAATGCAATGTCCAGAGGATTTTTTTTAGAAAGTTCCTGCAATTGAAAAAGGCTTTTATAAAAATGAATAGATCCAGTTGTTTACAGTTGTCGTGAAATACTCTATAAACACACATCTGTCACCCTATTTTGCAAAGTGTATGATGTAACCATTTTAATAAGTAAACCCCATGAAACTCTGGTTTAATGTGATTTAGAATAGCAAAAGGGGTTGTAGGCCCCCCATCCACGTCATGCCTAACAATGTCCCTTAGCTGTTCTAAAATAACTATAAACCACAAATTGCGGGGAAATTGCTAAGCAGCTGCTGTTTGCTCTGTTGTATTATCTAGGATTGTATTTTTCCACAAGACTCAGAAGGGCTGGTCTTCCATTACTGGGCTCTGTTTGATGGTCACGCTGGCTCAGGAGCGGCAGTGGTGGCTTCCAGACTGCTACACCAACATATTGTGGAGCAGCTCCAAGGTGTTCTGGAGGTCCTGACTAACTTGGCGTCTCTTCCCCCAACTGTATTGGGTGAAGAACCCAACTACCATCCATCCCCAGGCACACAAAGGGCTCTCACCCGGGCTGCTTCCCTACGCGGTGCCACTGGTGCCCCTGGCTCTCCGTGCACCCCTCCAACACGGTTCTTTGTGGAGAAGAAGGTCCAACATGAAAGCCTTGTGATTGGTGCCTTGGAGAATGCCTTCAAGGAAATGGTGAGGTCCAGTTCTGTGTAGTTTTCACAAAAGTACAGGATGTGGTTTGAGTTTGGTTTGAGTTACACTTTTCAACAGAAAGGAGTTTTCCAGTTTCAGCGATATTAGAAAAGAGAGAATGAAACAGCTGTATAAAATGTAAATATTTAAAATGTAAGTTATTACATATATAATAAAAAATGTAAATATATATTGTATTGAAATTTGGATTTACTTTAATGCTTAACTTTTAAACCATATTACAGTAATGTTTTCCTAAAAGAACAAAGGGGCAAAGAGTGCTTCCTAGATACAATTTGGATGAGAAAAAAAATTGTGTGTAGTTAATGTGAGGGAGAAACAGCCAGATATAGATGAAAAGTCGCATGTGAAGAGGCGGTGCCTCTACCTAGCTGTGACTGGCTCATAACCCTGTCATTGTGATGCTTGTTACAGTAAGTTAAATTTATAGAAATGGATGGACAAAACTAACTTATGTGTCATCACTTGATCTTGTCCGAAACAAACTTGAACTTTAAAGTTCTTGAAAGCCTTTGTCTCTTACTGAAGAGTTGACAAGTTATTGTCATCAGCAACATGACATATCACAATCAAAGGTAAAATAATAAATAAATAGTTTGCCAAAGGTAAAAATAAAATAATACAACTAACAAAAAAAGTGGTACCGCATAAACAAAGTGGAAAAATTAGACCTCTTGTATAGACTAATCTCACTCACAGGTATCAGTGTAATTTACATAAAACTGAACCACAAAAGAACCACATAGATGGCAGCATAGTGTACTATTACTAGCTAGAGAACTATACTCCTCAATACACCTCAACCATGGTAAAATCACTGTAAGCCTGATCTCATGTCTCTTCTTGCTTATAGCAAAAACAATATGGTAAAAGACAACATTGTTCAGTAAATATTTTAATTTCCTGCTAATAGTAATTACAAAAATAGCATTAAAATGTTTTGCAACATAACATTTCTTATTAAATGTATACTGTATTTTTGATGCTTTAATATAGAGTTCAGTTGATGTGTGGCCACATGTGTGCATATATTAGATATTTTATAATAGTTTTGTCAAATAGTTTTCTTTACTTCATCTCCATGTCTCTATGCATCTGTGTTTATTTCAGGATGCCCAAATCGAGACAGAGAAGGCTATATACAATATCTCTGGTGGCTGCACTGTGCTTGTAGTGGTCTTCCTGCTGGGAAAGCTGTATGTTGCTAATGCTGGAGACAGCAGGTAAGATATATAGGGCTATATATAAGGACTGTCTGGAAAGTATCCACCCATGTAATATGAAAAATATGAGATGTAATAGCCTACAGTGAAAACAGCCGCAGCTATGAGCAGCTGGTGATTGCAGGGTTGCCCATTTTCACGCATTCACGTGAGACACATGCTTCCTGGCTCAGTCTACGCTCTCACTCTGCCCATGTAAATCTCATGCCAAATTGGCAACCATGCTTGCAATGTGAAACAAAGTATCAGCTTTCAAATTCTGTAAGTTTTAATACCAAATTCAAACAAAAAATACCTTTTTGGCGCACTTAATGTGGCGTAAGTTGTAAAATGAAGGTGACATATCATGAAAAAGATTAACCCAGTAGCTTTGTTTTGGTAAGCCTTTTCTCTAAGCGTCTGAGAAAACGAGCGCATCTGATTTCGCTCCCTTGGTGATGTGGCAAAGGGATCTCATTATAGTATTACTGCCCCTTAATCTGTAAATGTAATACACCCACAGCGCCGTCACTGTGTTTTTGCAAGCGACAAATGGTGTTCCAGTTCTAATGTATGAAGGTATTTTTGGTGCAAAACAACTGAGTGACCGTGACAGCGGAATTTGTAGTTGTAGAGAATAGCCACACATGTGTATCAGTAAATCTGAAGTCACAGACAAAAGTTGCAAACTTGTAGATTTTTTTTTTCTCTCCCAAAAAACACAACACAACAGTTACACCTTCTCGAATCCTTCACTGCAAGTGCACAAATCCTAGTCTACGAATCACAAATCAAGAAACTCGTACGCTCACAAGTTTTGCTACTATTGCTGCAGTGAATATGGTGCAAAACACATTCACACACCTGCATCAAAAATGTGAAGTCACAGACGAATTTTGTACATCCGCAAATCAGTTTGTGAATTCTTGCAATGAGATTTGCACGCTTGTAGAATGTTTTCTTACATATATATTTTTTTCTTGGATGCTTTTTCTAGCACAAACACAAGTGCATAACTACAACGGCGTGAATCTGCTGCTACGAGTCTCAAACACTGTTTTTCGCTTGCAAATGACAAGTTTCACGCTCTCTCCCTTATGCACCGCCTATCTGTGTGATAAATGGTGCAAAAGTGATTTGTGCATCTGTAGAGGAAACGGCGCGCACTGTTCAGAGAGCAGAGAATTTCAGCCAATCAGAAGAGCTCATTTGGGCGCCTGAAACACGCCCCCTAGTTTTAGCCACAACCCCGAAAAATCGCGAGCTGCGAGCATCTTGACAGCGACAAGTATCAAAAAAGGTACGTGGCTATTTTTTCTTTCTGAAATCATTTGTTTATAGCTTAAATACAGCTACGTTGGAAAACAGTGTTTCTTAGTTAAGTTAGCAAACCTTATTTCACGAAAGGTAAGCTAACGTTAGCCTACCTGAACTGTTAAGTTTGCTATTCAATCGTCTCGTATTAAATTACACTGTATAATATAACGATTTATTCCTTGTATTCTATTATGCTTTACCTTATAGAAAACTAAAGGTAAAATAAAGGTAATTTACAGCAGGCAATCTATAGTAGGTAAATATCTATAGTAGTAGATATTGAGCCAAATCACAAAACAAGGATTCTCAAAGGAATGAAAACTGAGATAACTAAAGTAATTAGTAATCCTACCCAACACTGAGCGTAGTAATTACTAGGCAAATTACCTACTATAGATTGCCTGCTGTAAATTACCTTTAGTTTACTATAGTAGGCTATCCCAATAAAAATTACTATTCACCAAAGAAAAAAAACATGGTACCCTTGGTTTTAACTTACCTGTGAAGATGCACCCTGATCTGTAATTTTTCCATAAGGTAAAGCATAACAGAATACAATAAATAAATCGTTATATTAGACAGTGTAATTTAATACGAGACGATTGAACAGCACACTTAACAGTGCAGGTAGGCTAACATTAGCTTACCTTTCGTGAAATAAGATTTGATAACCTAACTAAGAAACATGGTTACCAACGTGCTGTATTTAAGCTATAACAAAGATTTAAGAAAGAAAAAAAAAAAATAGCACGGACTTTCTGATACTTGTCGCTGTCACGATGCTCGCAGCTCGCGATTTTTCGGGGTTGTGGCTAAAACTAGGGGGCGTGTTTCAGGCGCCCAAATGAGCTCTTCTGATTGGCTGAAATTCTCTGCTCTCTGAACAGTGCGCGCCGTTGCCTCTACAGATGCACAAATCACTTTTGCACCATTTATCACAAAGATAGGCGGTGCATAAGGGAGAGAGAGCGTGAAACTTGTCATTTGCAAACGAAAAACAGTGTTTGAGACTCGTAGCAGCAGATTCACGCCGTTGTAGTTATGCACTTGTGTTTGTGCTAGAAAAAGCATCCAAGAAAAAAATATATATGTAAGAAAACATTCTACAAGCGTGCAAATCTAATTGCAAGAATTCACAAACTGATTTGCGGATGTACAAAATTCGTCTGTGACTTCACATTTTTGATGCAGGTGTGTGAATGTGTTTTGCACCATATTCACTGCAGCAATAGTAGCAAAACTTGTGAGCGTACGAGTTTCTTGATTTGTGATTCGTAGAACAGGATTTGTGCACCTGCAGTGAAGGATTCAAGAACGTGTAACTGTTGTGTTGTTTTTGTGGGAGAGAAAAAAATATCTACACGTTTGCAACTTTTGTCTGTGACTTCAAAATGTACTGATACACATGTGTGGCTATTCTCTACAACTACAAATTCCGCTGTCACGGTAACTCAGTGTTTGCACCAAAATACCTTCATACGAATGACATGGAGAAAGTTTGAGCAAAACTTGCTAACTGTTCTGTCTTTGTCTGCACAGACGAGCACAGAACAATATTTACAGTCCCAGCCTCAGAGGAGACAAAAAAGCAGTGAATTTATTGATTTATTTACTGTATATTGCTGCTGCCACACAGATCTAAAATAAACCTGCGATTTCTTTCCGAACAGTTTACCTACAGACATAAACGACTGTTTTGTTACTCCCCCCACCCCCCGTGTGTGTTTTTAATTAAACTTGTGTGTGATGAGAAGAAATTAGTTAGTACCACATGCTGTGGTGGTGGACGCTTTCTGTCCCATGTGCTTCGGATATGTGCACTCAGAAAACGTATAGCAGAAATTTACTCGTATGGTTAAAACGCATGATTTCAGCACGATAAACATGATAATCAAAACCAAATAGATATGAGGTATGAGCTGTAAAGGCACAGTCCTATTCTGGAAAAGAGGGCGGGGATTAGCAGCTAATTTGCATTTAAAGAGACTGGCCTGAAAAACAGCGTGTTTCTGCTGCCACTCAAAATAGGCATTTTCAAAAGGATATAATAAATGATCTGTGGAGTATTTTGAGTTGAAACTTCACAGACACATTCTGGGGACACCAGAGACTTATATTATATATTGTAACAAGGGGCATAATATGTCTCATTTAAAGCCAGAGCTATTGAAAAACAGAGTTGCGACAAGCTTTGATCTCGCCGGCACCGCCACGCGGTCACGTGATCCATAGAGCTCTCCAAACAAACCAGCGTTGACAATACATTTGAATGGGCTTATGTAGGATAGACGACAGCTTCATTATACAGGTATTTGTATAATGTACAGGGAAGTTGTGGCCTAATGGTGTAGAGAGTCGGACTCATATTTATGCTGCGGCGCATAAATGGCTGCCCACGGTGCTCCGGGTGTGTGTTCACGGTTGTGTGTGTTCACTGCTGTGTGTGTGCACTTTGGATGGTAATGCAGAGCACTAATTCCGAGTATGGGTCACCATACTTGGCCACATGTCACATGACACGTCACATTTGCAGCAATTGTTTTGGTAAACATTACAGCATATTATGCATTGTTTATTACGTCGATGACATTTACAGTATCATCTTTATTCTGTTTTTTTTTAACCCTCAGGTATTGCTTACTTATAATGTGACCATACAACTTAACTATTTTTCAATTAAATAAGTGTATATTTTAGTTCAATAATATTTATTTAATATTTTGAGGAGATCTTTTGGTACTAAGTACTATTTGTGCAATAATAATGGTCCATTAATGACTTAAAATATTTTTTTCTAATATTTCTATTACTCATATTACAATTAGTGTAGTATTTAAGGATAAAATAGAGAAAAGGGTTTTAAATTCCTAAGCAAAGAGGCAAATTAGAGTCATTTTGTGGTCAGAAAAAAAGCATTTTCATTTGTAATGCCATGGTTTACCCGTATGGCTCTTTACTAAATATATCTAGAATATTGCAGGTCATACCTGCTTACTTATTTTTAAGTTCTTCATTTGAATAAATATTTAAACATGATTAAACACTAGATTTTTAAATTAGAAATTTAAAAGGCATTCAACTGCATTCAATTCAAACTGCATTCAATTTTTTGAGGAAAATATAAAGACCAGACCACCATGGTAATAGTATTTATTTAAAGAAACTAAATAAATAAAGGCTTTAAATGGATTTAGGGGAATAAAAAAAAAAAACAGTAAAGGAACAAGAATAAGAATTTTTGTAAAGTAATCAATCTGAACTGCAAATAATATATTTATTTTAAAATATGCACCCATTCAATTTCAGTTGTATTGTTGAAAACGCAAAACAGAACAATGCTATTGTCATAATCAATTATAAATTACATGATGTATCATGTAAATGGCAGACCTACTTTCCATTCAAAACCGTGGAATTTGACAAAAAAAAGGTTGAATAGTTTGCATCACTGGATATTGCTGGTCGTTTATGTCGGGGAACGCTACGTTTCTTATACAGTCGAGCCTGTTGAAACGAACGCAACTTTCACTGCACAAACTCTTTTCATTCTTACATTAAGCATTAACAGCAATCCAAAAGGGGTAAGCTTTCAACTGAACTGTATAGTCTACATGCATTTTAGATGCTTATAAGTATGCTCTTGCCCCGTCCATGCACGTTATTATATGAGCTGGTTTTTTAAAACATTAAAACTGCTCAGGTAATTTCAGTGGTAGGCTATGATACATATTCATGTAGCCTATTAAACTTCCCATAACTCACAAATTCCCCGTAATAGCGCACAAATATTTCTGCCCGTTTTCGCTCGTTGTCAGCCTCTGCTGCTTTTCTGCAACAGACTGAAGCTCCGCGTGAATTCAGCGCACATTGCATTCAGCTAATAAAAGAAAAATGCTGCAATTTTCTGGTGTTATTTTATTATTGTTGGGGCAGTCTACAACTATATCTTAAACTTCTTAAAATACAGTCCACTTCAGATTGATTTTGATCACTGCATAAAAAAATTTACGCAGTCTTTATCTACTTATGATTGGGGGCAAGACTGTCATTTGGGTGGCTTAGCCAGGGGGACTGAGTGACCAAAAAATCGCGCCATGCATTTTTTGTCCAGGCGGCCAACCACCACTTTGAGATAATTTATTATTATTATAATATATATATATATATATAAACACAAACGATACTAGTTACATTTTTTTGAACAGTAAGTTTTTTTATGTTTTTTAAAGAATTCTCTTCTACTCACCAAGCATGCATTTATTTGATCAAAAATACAAAAAAAAAAACAGTAATATTGTGAAAAATTATTACAATATAAAATAACTGTTTTCTATTTGAATATATTTTAAAATGTAATTTATTCTGCGATTTCAAAGCTGAATTTTTAGCATCATTACTCCAGTCACATGATCCTTCAGAAATCATTCAAATATTCTGATTTGCTGCTCAAAAAACATTTTATTATTATTATGTTGAAAACAGCTGAGTGGATTTTTTTTTCAGGTTTGTTTGATGAATAGAAAGTTAAGAAGAACAGCATTTATCTGAAATATAAATTTTTTTTTACATTATAAATGTCTTTATCATCACTGTTGATCAATTTAAAGCATCCTTGCTAAATAAAAGTATTATTTCTATAATTTCCCAAGGAAAAAAAATATACTGACTCCAAGCTTTTGAATGGTATATGTAGCCTATAATGTTACAAAAGCTTTTTATTTCAGATAAATGCTGATCTTTGGATCTTTTTTATTGGATCTTTCTTACTGTTGTTTTTTTGACTGGTAGTGTGTGTATGTATGTATGTATGTATATGCATGCACACTCAGGGGCATTCATGCACTCATGATTTTTGAGGGGGCACGAGTGGGGGGGGGGAGGGCTCGTCATGTTTGTCATGTGACACATCAGCCACAATAGCACTGTATAACTGATATAAGCTTATGTTCTATTTATTTTTTCTTTTATTCAAAATATTCCCAAACATGCTAACTATATCATGAAATATCTCGATTCTAAAATATGTGCAAGTAAATGCATTTTGCACCTTCATAGATTGTTAGTGGTGGGTGACAAAGTAGAGTACAGTGTAATCTATTAACTACACATAAAACCCCGACTTTGACTTAAATAGGCAAACAGGATATTGAGGTGTCATGACATAAAAAATTTTTAACACGGAATGAGTTGTATTAATGTGAATTGATAACAATATTGTAAGTTGCTAATTATAACACTTTCATTTTACAGAGGGTAAAGAACATTTACATTATCAAATAACATTTTTATTCAGTCTATAGCCAGAGTTCAGGCACTCTCAAAAACTCCCATTTAAATCACTGAAGCAGTTTACACTGTGAAATGAATATCTTACTTACATTCGTACGCACATCTGCACAGTCAGCGAGCAAGTGAACAAAACACAACGTTTCAGCGATGACTCATCTGAACGTCTCTGATTACCCATTGCATTCATAAGCTCAACAGACTCGTGTGTGATTGGTTATAATGCAGCGCTGACAAAACGCTTCTGTCTCTGGCTCAGTGCCAGCCAAAGCACGAATGCCGATTTGCATAGCAGCTGATGCTGTGCCGCACTAAACGATCTAATCACACCGGTGTGATTGTATCACATATAAAAAATATTATTCTGCTATTTTTTGTCTTTTGGAAGCTGCATTTGAAATCCATTTGGCTCAGAAATTTGAGGGGGCACGAAAACGTGGGAAAAGCCGACGAGGAAGAAGTTGGGGTGAAGCGATCTTTATATAGGCGGAGCAAAATACTTCATCGCTTTGTCTATAGCGCATTGTGATTGGATGTTTACGCTGTCAATACAGGAGACAAACCAATGGGCCTCTGGCTGCTCGCTGTCCTGCGTGATGGTCCTCGGCAAAAACAAACAAACAAACAAACAAAAAAAACTTCTGTCGGCCCCTTAAGTGCGTCGGACCACCGGGAAAACGCCCGGTATGCCCGATTACCAATTCAGCCCCGGCTGTAGCCCCCTATGCCCATTCCTGGAGCCGGCAGCTCCAAACTGAACTTAAAAGTTGGCAACCCTGTGATTGGCGGCTTCATCACGACAATGCGCCCACCCATGCATCACATCTCATGCACAGTTTTTTGGTGAAACATCAAATCACCCAGGTAACAGCCCAGATTTAGCACCCTGCAATTTCTGGCTTTTCTCAAAACTAAAATCACCTTTGAAAGGGAAGACATTTCAGACCTTCGATGGGATTCAGGAAAATATAACGAGGCCGCTGTTGCCGATTCCAACAAAGGATTTTGCAGAGTGTTTTGAACAGTGGAAGAGATGCTGGGAGAACTGTGTGAGGTCCCAAGATGTCTACTTTGAAGGTGTCTGAAGTGTTATTGTCCTGTGTACAATATCTCTTGTATCTTCTTTGATAAATGTCTATTTTTCACATTCCATGGCTAGATACTTTCCCGACAGCCCTCGTATGAAACATTTATGCACATGTATACAGATTTGATCATTTTCTTATATGTACATATATGCGTGTGTGTGTGTGTTTTATTCCTCAGAGCCATTATAATTAGAAATGGAGAGATAATTCCTATGTCCACAGAGTTTACCCCTGAGTCAGAGAGACAAAGACTTCAGTTCCTTGTAAGTTGCAATATCTTTTGCTCTTTTATCTTTTAACTATTTACACTCTATGTCAAGGAAACCAAATTCTTTGACATAATCTTATAATATTATATTGTTATTATATTAATCTTTTTATGATTATAAATTGTCTTATGCCTCTCATAAATATTTTAAAAGATATTATAAAAAGTGTTAAAGCCCTTGACCTTTTAAATGGTTTACTAATACTAAGTGGGAAGTAGAAAGTTCAACTCCTTTACAGAATGCTGATGCTCTGACTCTATGAATGAATGCCACTCTGAACTATGGATGTCAGGGTTGGTTGAATGGACTCACTTGCAGGAAGTCTGGACTCTTTAATAATAATAAAACAAAACAAAAACTACCCCAAGGGAAACAAGGCAGACAGGCCAGGACAGGGCACAGCAAGGCAAGGCGAAGCAGGATCAGGAAGGGCAGGACAAGATAGGAACCAACAAAGGCACATTCAATGATGTTCTGGCACAAGACTGCAAACACAAGGAGAATAAACAGGAAGCAAACATGGAGGGTAACGAAGGACAACAGGTGGGGCAACAATTAAAGCTGCAAGCAAAGTTGAAAGGGCCCTCACACCCGGGCTCACTGCCACGGCTTTAGGAAAACAGCAAACGGTCAGCAATATGCATTTAAAGTGGTAAATATAGGAGATATGTCAAAGTGATTTATATGTGCCAAACTTTCTGCTGCAAGCTGGTGGCGCTATGACTATAACTGAATATTGGCATGTAGAAGTCTTCAAGCCAGGACAGATCAAACATATGAAGTTTGGTGCAGATTGAACATGGTATGTTTGAGTTAGTGTAAAACATGACATATCCTGTTGCCAACAGGTGGCACTATGATTATAACTGTATATTGGCCTTTAGATGTGTTCAGGCCAGGACACTTATCGTGAAGTGAAGTTTGGGGCAGATCGGACATTTTACAACAACTTCCTTACAACAACTTCCTTTTCCATGACGAAACATGGAACTTTGTCAGGTTGCCAAGGACACACTCTTTAACGAAAAATCAAGATCTTTGGATTCTGACATTGCAAAGGCCTTTAGAGTAGAGTAGACTAACCAAACATAATGTCGATGTCATTAAATCTCTAGGAGGAGTTCGTTAGAGCATAAAGCATGCCACTTCCTGTTGCTAACAGGTGGCGCTATGACTGTAACTGAATATGGGCATGGGCATATGTTCAGGACAGGACTCTTATGAAGTATGTGAAGTTTGGGGCAGATCGGACATGTCTGCCTGAATTATAACAACTTCCTGTTTCATGGCGAAACATCTAAGTTTGTCAGGCCACCACAGACATGCCCTTCAATGAAAACTCAAGATCTTTGCAATTTAATGTCATAAAGGGCTTTAGATTACACTGACCAAATTTGGTGTTGATCTGTTGAAGGAGTTTGTTTAAATACAACGCCTGAAAATGGCAAAAACTGCACAAAACTTGCCTAGAAAAAAATAACAGACTTCCTGTCGGGCTTCATACGTCGTACTGGGGGACACTTTTGTAGATATTGGTGTGTTGCATGTATTTACCGAATTTTGTACGTGTATGTGAAACATAGCTTGAGGGGCCCTGTATTAAAATTGTATAGGTGGTGCTATTGAGCCATTTTCCACACCCACTTCTGAAACCCATATCAAATGTAAATTTTCGCCACTTCTGGCACGTGTGCAAAGTTTCATGAGTTTTCAAGCATGTTTAGGCCCTCAAAAATGCGACAGATTTTGGAGAAGAAGAAACTGAGCAATTCCAATAAGGTCCATGCACCATCGGTGCTTGGGCCCTAATAATCAGGCAACAAGATGGGCATGGTCAAGACAATAGACATGAGAGCACATGGCACACAGAAGCAAATAAAACAAAAGCCAAAAAAGAAACAGGGCTTGCAGACGAGATGATATGAAAACAAGACATGACAGGAGTGTCAGGGCTTCATGGGCGTAGAAGTTGTGGGGGGCATAAAAATCTGAAACATTTGGACTGATAAAACGTGAAGACATTTAACACACGATTGTGTGTTCATCTCGATTGTGTGTCATCTCCAGGTAATAAAGTATATGAATAATGCAATGCTTTTTGACATAGCATTTATTACAGTATAGTAACTATTCTGCCTTATTCTGTGATAAAAATTGGAATATATACTGTATATAAACAAATCATAATAATTAACACTTCTGTCCCCCTCATTTCTGAAATGATGGCCACGCCCGTGCAGGGCTCTGTCACAAAACTACAAATAATCTAGACTGAAGTGACAGAACCCTGACAATGGATGCATAGTGTATGGCGCAGCCAGGCAAAAACTTTTCAACCTTTCAATTTAAAAGAGTTCAAACTTACAGGGAATTTTGACAGAACCAGTGTTTTATGACTGACCTGCTAAATTGTCCAGTGATTAATTGACTGTAGCTATCAATTCTGAAAGGGATCATACTTCTTTGGCTACAGAGAATAATATTGTATCCTATTTATATATACACTATTTATTAACATAGTAATAACATGGTTGACAGTTAAAGACAATTTTAAGGCAATATAACTTGCGAGCACAAAGCAAAAGACACTTCTCTTCAAATACAGACAAGAAGACTTTAAATTATTATAAAGCCCAAAGCATACCTCCTTTTTTAAAGCCCAAAGTGTACTTCGGCCATTCGCATTCCACGACGAACTCCGCATACTGTCCTTGCATACAATCACCTTTCACAAGTGATGTTGTACATGCATTGTCCGTGCGGACATTAAATCAGGCAGATGTTCCTAGACCCTCTTGATGATTTTTTTTTTTTTTACTTGTTAAAATGTTTTTGTACTTGTTTAAAATAGAGTTGCAGGTATCTCTTAATCCCCTCAGATAAGCACTTATTTACACAGGCATATATTGTTTTGAATTCACCGTCACTTATAATGTATCAAATCCAAATGAGTTAATGTCAAATTTAATGTATATAGTGATTTTGTTGACATCATTGTTTTATAATTTTGTAGGTATAGTTTGCCATGTCTGTTGGGCTTTAGATGATTATTTCTGTCTGTATTTGTTTTTAGGGTTTCATGCAACCCCATCTGTTAGGAGGAGAGTTCACACACTTGGAGTTCCCCAGAAGGGTGCAACGAAAGGAGGTGGGCAAGAAGATGTTGTATCGGGACTTCACCATGACTGGCTGGTGAGGATATTACATTTGCTGTCATATTCCATCACGATTGTGTTTGTTTGTGTAGCAAGAAATATTGCTTCCTTTATTATAAAAATCAAAACTTTGTTTTATTAAACTGCTTTCAAAACTCCAAATGGCAACAGTGGAATCCAACCATATTTATTTCTAATAAATTTATGGTCTCCTCCAGGATATTTTTTTTTCAGGGGTTAAAAATTTAATATTTTTAGTTGTTGTTGTTGTTGTTGTGTGGTCCAGTGGTGTAAAGTATATGAGTACATGTAATTAGGTACTGGAGCGGCCCAAAAACTAACTAAAGCCGCAGGAGCTGAGTGAGGGAATAACTTGTGACACGTCAATCATCCTTTAAATTTGCGTCTTGAGATTTCTTTTATCCACCGACAACTTGTACATTGAGGCATGCATTTCTTGAAGGATCGGCAGATTATCAATGCAAAAGTTTGAATATACGGTCAACAAAAAAATGCGTGCTCCCACACTCACCCCCTTCTTTCCCTGACAACCCCCACTCACAACAGGTGTTTTAACTCTCAAATAATTAATGACACTCCCACATTTTCCCACAGTCACATGACATCACACATGAATATTTACATGGCTCCTATAGGTACTGTACTTGAGTATATTTTTGTCTACCTTGTAGTTTTACTGAATATCAAAGGTATTGGCAACTTTTACTCTCTACTTCACTACATTTTTGAATAGGTACAGTTGAGATCAAAAGATTACATACACATTGCAGAATCTGCAAAATGTTAATTATTTTACCAAAATAAGAGGGATTATACAAAATGCATGTTATTGTTTTATTTAGTACTAACCTGAATAAGATACTTCACATAAAAGTTAACGTTAACAGTCCACAAGAGATAGTGATAGTTGTTCATGGGTCCCTTGTTTGTCCTGAACAGTTAAACTGCCTGCTGTTCTTCAGCAGCTTCTTCTTAAATCCTTCATGTCCCACAAATTCTTTGGTTTTTCAGCATTTTTGTGTATTTTTTTATGTACACAATTTTAAACCCCCTTGCTCTTAATGCATCGTTTCTCCTTCTGAAGCATCAATGAGCATTTGACCCTTCTGTAATAGTCCCTCAGTTATCCTCAGTGTCAAAAGATGAATCTCAAAATCATGCAGTCATTGTTGGAAAGGGTTCAAATACACAAAAATAATAAATAAAAATAACATGCATTTTGTATGATCCCTCTTATTTTGGTAAAATAATTAACATTTTGTAGATTCTGCAATGTGTATGTAAACTTTTGACCTCAACTGTATATGAATTCTTTACTCATCTACATTTGTAATGAGTCATGCAATGGCTCAGGCACCTAACTTTTTCTGCAGCAGTTTATTATTAATATTGGCTTCTACAGGGCATTAAAGGTACTATATCTTATGCATTGTGCCCTTACTCACACAAACTTGTCAACAAGGCTTCTTTATGTGAATCCGAGTGCATTAGCAGGTAGTTGTGAATCGCTGCTGGTGTATTATATATAAGATAAGGACATGACTGCAGCCAGCGATGAGGCCAAAACCAGCACGTCTTTTGCAAGAAGCCTTTGATTTTTAACTTAACATTATTTTATTTATCTGTCATACTGAGGAGACCTTTCTTAAAGAATATTGGTTTACTTATGCCCTTTTTGAGCAGTCATGCTTCAATGAGACTTGTAGACGTTTGTAGAGGCAGTTGTGTTGATATTGATTTATTGAAATCTTGAGGTGTTCAGTTTTATTTTGATTATAGAAAATAAACATCCTCACAAATCACTCGCATGTCTCTTAGGTGTTAAGGACTAGTGCATCTTTGAGCCTACTTTCAGTATGAGTAAAATACTTAAAAGGGACATATCATGAAAATCTGACTTTCTGTGTTTAAGTAACTTTGTTTGGTAAGCCTTTCTCTGCAAGCATGTGAAAAAAACAATAAATTAGTCATGTCAAAAAATGATGATATCCGATGTACTTTTCTACGAGTGATTTATAAGGTTAGCTTAGGTTGTTTAATACTTGTTGGATAGTAAGTCACCCACTACAAATAACATGGCGATAAGCCTGTGTGAAGTGATATTAGGTTAATATTGCAGCCCTACCGATGTGTTGGGTTTTGCTCAATATGATGTTAAGTGGCAGATCAGTGGACTTGCTGCAGTTGAATATCTAAATACGAGATATCCTCAGTCCCAGACAAAACCTAAAATACTATGTGGAGGACGCAAAATAATTTAGTAAACATGACCGTGTGGTGAACCTATGAACCGAACTCATATTTAAAAAACTATCTCCATGCTATGTACACATGCTTTGTACACATATCTATCCTTACAAGTACAATTTTGGCTGTATTATTTATGTCCCCTTCAAAAATTGCTCTTGAGGTATTTATTTAGTTTATTGTCCCCCCTAATGTTAGATGGAATTTATGCCCTTGCCTGTGACGTAGGTAGGGTATCTTATTATAATATTACTGGTCCTTAATCTGCAAGTTTCCTGCACCGCCATTCTGTTTTTGCAAGCGGCAACGGTGTACCAGTTTTAACACCATGGCAAAAGTTCGATAAAAAGCATGCTAACTGTTCTGTCATTGGCTGCAAAGATGAGCAAAGAAAGATGAGCACAGAACACAATTTAGAGTCCCAGCCTCAGAGGAGACGAGAGCAGTGGATGTTTTTTATTTATTTACTGTATATTTAAGCTGCTGCCACTCAAACTTGTGTGTTTTTATATAAAATATTGTGTATTTATTTAACAGTTTAAGTGCTTAAACTTAAAAACTTAGTTTAGTACTTACATGTTGGTGATAGCGCATTCTGTGACAGCCGCTTTCTGTCCGTGTTCTTCGGATGTGTGCTCTCAGAAAACCCTATATCATAAGTTTAAACTGATATGGCTTTAAAAGGTATGATTCCAGCATGATATACACCAGACAAAAAACCAGACAGATGTTTTTTGGCAGAGTATCTGAAGTACCAGCTGTAAAGACACAGCCCTATTCTGGAAAAGGGGGCAGGAAGCAGCAGCTCATTTGCATTTAAAACAGCGTGTTTCTGCTTCCACTCAAAATAGGCATTTTCAAAATTAAATAATAAATGTTGGGTATTTTGAGCTGAAACTTCACAAGCACATTCTGGGGACACCTGAGATTTACAGTAAATATACTCATCATACATAGAAAATACACTTATTAATTATTTAAAATATAAGATCGATATATAATGAATATATACAAAATGTATTTATAATGTATTGCCCACATATTTTTATAGATTAAATCCTTCATTTCAAATGTATTGTAATTATGTTAACACTCCTTTCATATAATATACTTACCTAAATGTTTTTGGTGTCTTTAAATAGTACAATCAAGTACACTATTACTATGTCATTAATAGCACTTTTTTTCTACATTAAAAATATAGCACTTCAAGTACTTTATGCTAAAAGTATGCTTACTGTTAAACTTGAGTTTTGGTACCCCAGGTAAAAATAAAGTGTACTTGAATGCACTAAAATACTTAAATACAAGCAAGTACATTTGTAGTACATTCTTATTTTTTTTCTAAATAAAATTGTAAAAGTTATACACTGTAAATACACTAATCAAAAGTTGTTCTCAATTGATTTAAACTAATGTCTCCAAACTCAGGCCACTCGTCTCTCAAAACAGTTAACACAGTGATCGAAACACTTTGTAATTGTTCTAAACAGATTGTACGTTTTCATTCATTTCATACAAATTTCAAATCATGCAAATAATTTTCTCAAAACACTGTGAACAAAATGCTCAAATGTTTTCATAATAGTTAGTAAAACCAACCAATACTTTAACATATCTGAAAAAATGTTTGACACAAATCACAAACATTTATGTACTATTTGTCCAAACACAACAAACAAAACTGTAATTTGTCATTCGATCAAATGAACATAGTATATTTTCAATTGGCCCTAACTGATAGCTATTTGGTTACACATTCTCACAATTGCTTTAGGGTAATAATAAAAGGGAAAGGATACAATGAGCAAGCGAGGAATATGCAAAATAATAATAAAATATAAATAAAATTTATTTACTGTAAATATCCAAACATTTTTTTCAGAATTTAAGTTTGAGATCATTCAGGTGGACCATCAAGATTATTTTGAATGGAACAGCAGTATTGTTGACATGGTGGTCCAGAACAACATCACCAGCCACAAAGGAAGAGGCCTGTGGAGATGGAGCTTTTTAGGAGACAGGAGCTTTTTAAACATGGATTCAGACTTCTTACATTTTTTCTCCTATGATGCAAGCGCAGCAAATATGTAGTGTAGATAAAATGCAATGAAATTCTCTTCCAGATGTAAATGAAAGGCAAGATCAATAATTCAGTAATTCAATTATATATACATATCCACCACTGTGCTGTAAAAGACTGATCTGTAGTAATCAGAAAAGTTTGTTTGCAGTTCTTGCTGCTAAAGGTGGCACAAACAGATTTTAAGTTAAAGGGGCAATTAGTTTTTTCTCATGGGTGATAGCAGGTGTTGGATAACAATTTTTATTTCGTTTAGATAT
Source organism: Sinocyclocheilus anophthalmus (assembly GCA_018155175.1). Lineage (NCBI taxonomy): Eukaryota > Metazoa > Chordata > Actinopteri > Cypriniformes > Cyprinidae > Sinocyclocheilus > Sinocyclocheilus anophthalmus. The sequence continues at coordinate 65,284 of JADLZN010007422.1, read as the reverse complement.
ACACAATACACATAAAACAAAACTCCCTGTTGAAGGAATTGCAATAAAAACGTGTTTTATAATCAATAGAGAACACACCTATAGATTTTTACTTTTAATAAATGCATTACTAGAAATAATTGCAGTGCTTCATTTTGCAGTAAAGTTGAAGTGTTTGGATTGCTGTGTTAAATGTTTTGAGAACAAGTACATTGCATTGGAGAAAAGCAGTGTTGGGGAAAGTTACTTTTAAAAGTAATGCATTACAATATTGCGTTACTCCCTAAAAAGTAACTAATTACGTTACTTAGTTACTTTTTATGGAAAGTAATGCGTTACGTTACTTTTGCGTTTGTTTCGCGTTACTTTTTAAATATGAGCTGGGCTTGATTGTTTTAATATAAGAAGTTCTATTTACAGCAAATATAAAAGCCCTTTCACACCAAAAAGTGTAATGAATAAACCTCAGGCTGAAGCAAAAGTAAATTCACGTCTGTACAGTAGAACGCAGGAGAAGAAAAACACTTCAGCAATAAAAAAACAATGAAGCAAAATTGTTAGTTTATCTAAAGTCATTTTTGCTTATTAGTATGGTTGAACTGGATCATCAAAGGTCAGCAGCAAAGATATTGGTTAATAAAATGGGATTAGATACATTTGTGTTATTTAATTATTGCAGGTTTGCGTCATATTCTGCGTTTGCATTTCACTGTTTTTAATTCATTTGATGAATACTAAATCTGTTTTATTGTGAGTGGGATGAATTAATGCACATTCACATTTAGTCTAGAACTACAGTAACATCATGTTCACACAGCGCACACAACGCATCTGTACTCCCGATTTCTCCCAATATGGGGATAGGAGAGCTGTCAGTTAATAAATGGGAAACAAAGTAACTGGCATTACTTTTTTGAGAAAGTAACTCAGATATTTTCTTGTAAATTAAAAAAGTAATGCGTTACTTTTTACTAGTTACTTGAAAAAAGTAATCTGATTACGTAACTCGCATTACTTGTAATTAGTTACCCCCAACACTGGAGAAAAGTGTCAAATCGATTGAGAAAAAACTGTAAAAGTATATTTCTACTCACTAGAACAGTGCAATGCAAAAGGATACTAATACACCTGTATATTTAAAAAAAAATTGGGGGATTTGTAGTGCATTGAAAAAGTATACTATCACAAAAATATACAGAGGACTTGGCTAGTAGCACATTTGGGGAGACTGTACTTTCAACTATTTCATTTATAATCTACTTAATAAAAAATTAATTTCTTCTTTCTTTCTTTCTTTTTTTGTTTCTACAGCACTTGTACATTTGTTGTTTTTAAATGATTACTATAAACAAATTTTCATTTGCTGACATTATGGTCAGGTCCAGTATGGTTTGTACTTTAATACCTTAATCTTAAGTCCCACTTTCTTTTCTCTTTTTTTTGTCTCAACAGGGCTTATAAAACCATTGAGGATGAGGACCTCAGATTTCCTTTGATATATGGAGAAGGAAAAAAGGTAACACTGGTGAGAGAATCGGAGGACAAATTGAAGCAAAAAGAGCAAATCAAAAGGCAACTCTGGTCAGGCACCGCCACAAGACATGGCACTGGAACAGAAGTGTCAAGGCAAAGAGAAATTAACAATGGTATAGACAACAAGAGGAAAGAAAAGTAAGATTTATTTAATAGATGAAAAAACAAGGAAAGAATTAGGCAAGATGAAAAAGGATAATGACAGGATAAGAGAGTCTACATCACCTTGTTATTGAAGGAATGCTACTATGCATAGAGCTGTACATACAGTACTATCATGAAATATCACTTATCTGACACTCAAAGTGGATACCACTCCTGTTTACTGGAGGGGTGCCCTCCAATTGCAAATCATTATAAATTTTTTAAAGGGGTGGTTGATTGTGATTTCACTTCCTTAACGTTAGTTAGTGTGTAATGTGGCTGTTTGAGCATAAACAATATCTGCAAAGTTACGATGCTGAAAGTTCAATGCAAATAGAGATATCATCTTTTAAAATGATGGCAGTTTAATGCCTACAAAAACGTGTGGAGGGCTTTCAGCCCTCCTTGTGTGAAAACCAACGAGACCTGCGACTTTACCTGTGTGACTACACTGAGCAACGAAACCGGCAACGCACTTAAGTATTATTTTTTGACGTCACAAACCCAGGAACATGCAACAAGGGGGGCGAGGTCATGCTGCGCTTCTTTGGAGAAGAGTAAGAGTTGTTGCCATGCCGTCAAAACTAGCCACGAAAAAATCTATTTATATATGAATCGCGATTCTGTCTTCTAATGATTTAATGGTTCACAAGTTTCAAAAGCAGGTTCTAAAGCAAGATTTTTTAATCCTGTCCTCGACGTCCCCCTTCATGAACAATACTCTTATTCATCTCTCTCTCGCTCTCTCTCTCTCTCTCTCTCACATCATCAGCTCGTCACAGCTCCATCAGTGAACTATGTTCCAATTATACACTTTATGTGTATAGACAGACAGATATTTTTCACATAGCTGAAAAGCGATTATTCAACAGAAGAGACGGACGGCAGCGCATGAGTGTTTTGCTTAATACTTGTTTGTAGATCTGTTGTTTAAATTATTACTTGCTACTAGGAAGGAATATTTTGTTTTCTGCCTATTTCTACTTTGTATTTTCGCTGTAGTTTGTATTTTTGATTGTACTTACTGGTAATTATAATAATTGCCGTCGGCTAAGAAGGATCCTGTGTTATCCCTTCTTGCACTTAAGTGCGAACTGTAGTTTCGATTTGAGCAATTGCCCTGCTATAGGCTATTGGCTGTGCTAATTACAAGGTGGCCACAGCGACTGTAGACTATTTAAACTGCTTGGTCACTGTCATAACTTGGGAGAAGCGATTAGTCAACAGAAGAGACGGATGGCAGCGCGTGAGTGTTTTGCTTAATACTTGTTTGTAGATCTGTTGTTTAAATTATTGCTAATATAATTAATGCTAATTAGAAGGTGGCCACAGCTGTTTTCACTTTAGTGTCTTAGGCTGTGTATTTATTTGATGTCTTCTGCGTCAGCGGAAGCTTTCAGCCCTCCTTGTGTGAAGACCGACGAGTGTAAAGACTTGCGACTTTACCTGCACGAATACACCGAGCAGCGAAACCGGCAACGCACTTAAGTATTATTTTTATCTTCCCTTTACACACTCTCCTTTTCTGTCCTCTCTTTTCCACCTCTATCATGTGTTTCCAAAACATTCCGGTTGGCTCTCCACAACGCTCTAACATCACACACAGACAATCGTGCTAACCTGCATCCTGTGTCTACATCCTCTACTGCACCTCTTTCTTTCTCTGTGGGTCTCTGGAATTGTCAGTCAGCTGTCAACAAAGCAGACTTCATCTCTGCTTTTTTTTTACAATTCCACCCCCCCCCCCCCCCCCCACAACTCGAATCTTGGCCTGAAGAGACAAGGATTATCAGAAGACTCAGCAACCCCAGCTGCTCTATCTAACAATTTCTCTTTCTCTCACACCCCCCGTCAGGTTGGCCGGGGTGGGGATACTGGTCTGCTCATTTCTAACAATTGGAAATACTCAACCTACTCTCCCCTATGCAATTATAACTCATTTGAATCGCATGCAATTACTATAACAGCTCCTATAAAACTCCAAGTTGTGGTAATTTACCGCCCTCCTGGGCAAATTCTAGGCGCCTTCCAAGAAGAGCTGGACGGGCTGCTGTCCTCATTCCCAGAGGATATCAGTCCACTTTTAGTCTTTGGCTACTTCAACATTCATCTGGACAAGCCTAATGCTACAGACTTCCATTCACTCCTTTCTTCATTTGATCTCAAACGACTTACCACCACAAGCACACACAAATCAGGCAACCAACTTGACTTAATTTACTTTTTTTTTTCTGCAATTGCTTTGCAGACAACATTTTGGTAGAACCCCTACATATCTCTGACCAATTCTTCATTACATTTACACTACATTTTGCTACCTGTGTGCCACCAACCTATACCGGTTATCGGTTCCCTCACCTAACCATTTCTCATCTCTGGATGTGAATGCAGCAAAAGACACTTTATGCTCTACTTTAACTTCTTGTCTATATGATATATGTCCTCTCTCCTCCAGGCCAGCATGTGCTACCCCATCTAACCGGTTATCCAATGGTTATTCTCATGAGAATAGGGGACCATAAACTCAGGGCGCAGAGAGGAAAATGGCGAAAATAATGTCTTTATGTCATCTTTCTCTGCTGAAGTCCATTGCCAAATCTTCATACTTCCACAACAAGATCAACAGCGCTTCTGACACACGTAATCTCTTCAAAACTTTCTATTCTCTCCTCTGTCCCCCTCCACCACCTCCCACCACTTCTATAACAGCTGATGATTTTAACCACATTCTTCACAGACAAAACTAGAACAATCAGTAGTCAATTCTCTGCCCCACACACTCAGGACTTCAAATCAACCACACCCACTGCTAAAACTCCCGTCTTCTCCTTCTGTCCCCTCACTGAGATAGAAGTATCAAAACTTCTGCTCTCCATCCATCCTACAACATGCCCTCTAGACCTAATCCCCTCACACCTTCTCCAAGCAATGTCTCCTACACTCTTATCAGCACTCACACACATCATCAACACACCTCTCCTCACAGGCACCTTCCCCACTCCATTCAAGCAGGCTCGGATAACCCCACAGCTCAAAAAACCTACATTAAACACTTATCTTATAGACAGCTACAGACCTGTCTCTCTCCTTCCGTTCATAGCGAAAACTCTCGAAAGAGTTGTTTTCAACCAGATATCATTGTTTCTTTCTCAGAACAACAAACTGGATCCTAACCATTCAGGTTTCAGGAGTGGCCATTCAACTTAGACTGCAATACTGTCGTCATGGAAGCCTTGCGATTACGCAAAAAAGATTCAATCATCAGCTCTTATTTTGCTGGATCTATCTGCTGCTTTTGACATTGTCAATCATCAGATCCTCCTGTCTGCCCTCTCATCACTGGGCATCACAGGGATTCCACTTCTCTGGTTTGAATCCTATCTCACTGGTTGGTCTTTCAGGGTGGCTTGGGGAGGGGAGGTATCCAAAGCACATCAACTGGTCACTGGGGTTCCTCAGGGATCAGTTCTTGGACCCCTCCTCTTCTCCATATACACTACAACACTGGGACCCATAATACAGGCACATGGCTTCTCCAACCATTGCTATGCTGATGACACACAGCTCTATCTCTCATTTCAACCAGATGATCCAACAGTAGATGCACGGATCTCAGGCTGCCTGGCAGAAATCTCGGCATGGATGAAAGAACATCACCTACACCTCAACCTGGCAAAGACTGAGCTTCTTGTCTTCCCTGCCACTCCAACTCTACAGCATGATTTCACCATCCAGCTAGGTTCTTCTACAATTACCCCATCAACTTCGGTCAGAAATCTTGGTGTAATCTTTGATAACCAGCTGACCTTCAAAGAACACATTGAAAAGACCGCTCGATCTTGCAGGTTTGCATTGCACCACATCAGAAAGATCAGGCCCTTTCTAACGGAGCCTGCTGCACAACTTCTTGTCCAGGCCTTTGTCATCTCTAGGCTGGACCACTGCAATGCTCTTCTGGCTGGACTTCCATCAAGCACAATCAAACCTCTACAAATGATTCAGAATGCAGCGGCATGACTGGTCTTCAATGAGCCCAAAAGAGCCCACGTCACACCTCTCTTTGTCTTTGGCAGACGGTTATGGCTAGCATCAAGTTCAAGACATTGATGCTTGCATATAGAACAGCCACAGGCTCAGCACCCGCCTGCTTCCGCTCACTACTACGAATCTACATCCCCTCCAGAAGTCTGAGATCTGTTAGTGAGCGACGCCTCGTGGTACCCTCACTGAGAGGGTCAAAATCACTTTTCAGAACATTTTCGTTCACTGTTCCTGGCTGGTGGACTGATCTTCCCACCCCTATCCGGTATGCTGAAATGCTGAAAGTGTTAAACACGGGCGCGCATGCAGTGGCCGCGCTGTATTAAAGCTTTAATCAGGATAAAACCGTATATTAGAAGCAAACCGTTACAATTATGGACTTTTTGTGTTTTTCTCTGTTTCAGTTCTCCTGCCTTGATTTTTTCCTTTGACCCAGTTTTCCTTAGTTGTCTTGATTGTGTCATTCTGTTCACCTGTGTATCGTTAATCATCTTGTTTGCTCCTTTCTTTTGCATTTGCATATATTCCCTCAGTCTCTGTCTGACATTCGTCGTGGATTGATTTAAGTTTAGTGTGTGTGTTGGCGTACTCTCCTTGTGAATCTCCTGTCCTATGTGTTTGAAGTTGGAATTAAAGGAATATTATTGTTACTCCGTCAATCTCTATAGTCACATTCTGTAACAGAATCCATGACCGAAACAGTTTTTGCAACATTCCTCTTTTATTTATTTATTTATTTTTCCCCATGGATTTACCTTCTGTAAAGCTTCTCTGCCTGGAGCAAGAGGATCACTCCCTCAAGGTCCATACAAGGGATTTTCTTCACCTCGCTAACCAGACTCATTACCCGGACAGCTGCCTGTGCACATTTTACTTCATCGAACTGAACAACTCTACACCAACTTCACGTGACTGAGGGGTTAGGTGGAGATTGAGGGCTTGGAGGGAAGCTTTTTTTTTAGTGCAGCTGGTTACTGGACTATTTTATGAGGATCTTATGGACATTTTCAAATAGACTCAATAGATTGGTTTGGGGAGGTAATACCCCGTTATCCGGTGTCTTTGCTGGTTCCGTCCAGCTCTCCTGTGTCTCCTGAGCTCCCTGTGACTCTCGTGTTCCCTCCCAGTCTCTCTCTCCCGCCTCCAGCCTTTGAGTCCCGGACTCCACCTCGGTCCTTCGACCCATCGACTCCACTTGGCTCCTAGCTCACTTGTCTCCACCGTGGCCCCTCATCCCACCGGCTCCACCGGGCTCCTTCTTCCCTCCGGCTCCGCCTTGGTCAGTCGTCGACCATCCGCCACTTCGGGACTCCACTCCTTCGGCTTCGCCTCGTCACTCCGTCCCTCTGGCTCTGTCAGGATCCTCCTTCCCGCCGGCTCCACCTTCGTCCTCAGTCGCTCTGGCTCCACCGCGGTCTTCTGGATCCCCGCCTCCGCCTCTTGTCACTTCCATGACAAGTCTCTCTGAGCAATAATGAGAAACAGCTCTTTGTACTCACCTGTTCCTGAGAATTGGACCCCCATTACAATGAAGTATGCATATGGATTGTTATTAAAGAGTTGTATTAATATTATGAGAGATTTTTTTTTAGTTAGAAACTTGTATGCAGTGCCGATATTAGACTTCTGGGGGCCCTATGCAAAACTGTGTCGGTAGCGGGGGGGGTTTGGAGTGGGGTATGAGTGAACGGTATGAACGAATGAATGAAACGCATTTGAAAAAGCTTGAGAAATAGTGTCTCTTCCAGTACGCTTTCAACTAGTTTTTTTTTAGTCTCGAGCATGACTGTACGACATTCACATTACACGATTTGAATGATTTTTACGTAGAAAGGGCGACAGCGCACCGCATTAAAAGAACGGAGTGTCTATTTACACTGTGCAAATAGCCCGCCTTGTTGGCAGAGGCTATTTACACTAACTTCACCCACAAACGTATGATAAGGATGGTCAATACTATAAAAGATGGCCAACAATTGTCAGCTACAGTGGCGTAGATGGTAAAGCGAGTGATTTAGAAGTTTTGACACGATCGACCAGTGTTCGAATCTGCCTTTTACCGAACTCTTTTTTTCTCCCTTTTCAAATCTCATATCACATCGGAAAGACATTGGAAATCCTACTATTTTAACATAGTGTAAATAGAATCCATAGTTATTGGTACTTAGTGTAAATAGCATCTATCACTATTTGCACTTAGTGTAAACAGCATCTATCGCTAATAAAATATGCTATTTTCACTTAGTGTAAATTGCATCTATTGCTATTTGCACTTAGTGTAAATAGCCTCTATCGCTGTTTACGCTTAGTGCAAATAGCCGCTGCCAAGAAATGATCATTCATGTTTTCATAACCACTGATAAAACAAATTAAATCATCTTTGAGAGCAAGGGGGCCCCCTGGTGTTTCGGGGGCCCTACGTAGCTTGCGTATTTTGTGTATAGGGAGGAGCCTGTTTTCTCCCAGGGTTTTTTTCTTCGCTGTCGCCTCTGGCTTGCTTAGTTGGGGACACTTAATTTCCAGCGATATCATCGACTTGATTGCACAGATACTATTTAAACTGAACTGAGCTGGATGATGACATCACTGAATTCAATGATGAACTGCCTTTAACTGAAAATTGAGTGTTTACTACTGTCATTTTGCATTAATGACACACTATTTTCTTAATACTGTACACTTGCTTTGACACAATCTGTATTGTTAAAAGCGCTATATAAATAAAGGTGACTTGACTTGATCAGCTCTGCTTGTATGAGACTTATTGTAAGCAAACTGCCATTTAAGCAAAGAGATAAATGGAAATCGGCAGCTTGTGACATTCATACCAAGACTAATTTCAGACTTAAATGTGTCAACCTTGTAGATTTAATTGAAAAACAAGCACAGACGGCCTTGGACCCTGTGTTTGGTAATATTCCAGATCAAGTTACCAAAGTAAACACGAAGACAAGAACCACACAATTCATTAAATTCTGTAAACCATCAACGAAGGGAATCTTTGCTAGTTTTGTTACCCCTGCTGTGTGCTGATATTCTATTACCAAGAAAGCCACAATAAATTGGATGAAATTACCAACTCAAGTGCAGTGAGTATACTTTGCATATTTAGCAATAAAGACCATGCTTTGGTCTTTGGTAAACAAAATAAGATCTGTGCCCATGAATGAAAGAGTTTGTTCAAGCAAAGGACCTATGTTTTTACAAAGAGAAACATGATTTAGATGTAGTAAACATGGGACAGGATAGTAAGCATGTGGCAATTGATAATAAGAAAGATGGATGTAGCAGTCAACAGCACTTTGGTGTCAATGGGTCTTTCTAGGGATATTGGGGCTGGTAAATGTGCTCTTACCATAGTTCCTGTTCAGTTATGGATGCATAATATCAACAAGATTGTTTTAACAAATGCCTCCTTGGATGCTCAGCCAGTTTCTGTACAAAAACATTAAAGGAACATATTGGAATCAGAGGAAAAAAAGAAAGAATCCTACTAAAAACATTTAACCATGAAACTGCTTTTAAAAGTTTTAAGATCTGGTGTAGAGGTATCAGGGCTTAACGAAGACACATTTGTATGTTTGCCTGAGGTATACATGCATAAATCAATGCTGGTTGATACACATAATGTGCTCTTGCAGGAGAATTTTGAACAATGTTCATATACTGTATGATGACATTAAATGCTTGGTGTTAAAGCAGTACAATCAGGACTTTGCAGAACAATCTAGTGTAAAAACTGTCTGTAGAAGACCACCATTTCATGGAAATTATGGAAAAGACTTTTCCTAAAGTCAAACATTACTACGTACATTTGACATTCAGAAATGCAGATGTTGTAATGCCAAACAATTTAAATTCAACTTCTGAGAAAATTAAAAAATACCCAAGAAAGTTGAAACCTTAAAGTGAACCAGTTTATCAAATCTTTTATGTTGATGGCTGTCTTATGTCTGTGCAGTCATCAAAGCAAGCTATTTCAGTTCAATTCAGTTAAATTTTATTTGTATAGCAATTTTCACGATACAAATCATTGCAAAGCAGCTTTACAGAAAATTAAAGTTTCTACATTATATTTTGTGATATCTTATCAGTGGTGACTATGACAATTTGATGTTCATATGGCAGAAATGTAGAGTAAAAAGCATGCATGTAGTCAAACAGACGGTGAACACTATTAATAACAATGATTATATGTTGCAATCAAACTTATAGCAAAATTTGGTCGTTTTGTATGTTGTTTCAGGGTTGGCATCATCTGAGGTCCTCTGAGGGTGTTATGACGAGCCGTGAGACCAGGGAACCGTTTAACAAGGGTATCTTTACTTGAGATGCAGGAGTTAGTCCACATACATGAACCTTCTCTACGATAACACCCTTGAGCACACGTAGAGGCGAGCTTAGGAACTGAGAATTTAAAGCAACAGAACACTTATGTTCTACATCTGGATGAAGGGAAGTGTCATCTCACTGTGCTCGAGCTGTTGTGGTGGAAGGATATGTTTTCTGTTTTGTCTGTATTCTTTTCCTTCTGACTGCACGAGATATGACCTTGGTTCATCACAGAGTTGTTTAACAAGTCCAATTCGATCATGGCCTTTGGAAGTTTCGAGTATCACTACTTCACCTTGCAAGAGTGGTCAGAGTGCTTTACTGAATTTGTCATAGTATGTCTTTTGACATTGCCGCTTCTTTAAGAGTTGATCCTTGACAGTGGTGTTATTTTTTGAGGCTGGCACAAGAACGGACTTGCTGATTGGTAGAGTTGTTCGAGTCTGCCTTGAAATTAATCTCTCTGCAGGAGAACCCAGAGTCTGGTCATGTGGAATGTTTCTGATGTTGAGCAAGTTCTGAAACACATCCACAACTGCTTTGCACTTTGCACTGCCCTCTCGGGTAGCCCGTTGGCTTGTGGATATTCCGGGCTACTGGTGATGTGTGTGAAATCCCAAGCTGCAGCAAATTCTTTGAACCATTGACTTGTAAATTGGGTTCCATTGTCTGAAAGGACTTTGTGCGGACTCCCGTAAACAGAAAAGTGCCTTTTGAGTTTTGTGATCACTGTGCTGGAAGACAAGGTCAAGAAGCAAATTAATTTCAAACCATCCCGAATATGAGTCAACTAGTGCGAGGTAGTATTGACCGTTCCACTCAAAGATATCTGTAGCCACAGTTGACCATGGGAGATCTGGGATGTAGTGTAAGTGAAGAGGCTCTTTTTCTTGGTGGGGCTTCAGACTGTTACAGGTAGAGCACGACAGTACCTTATTTTCAATGTCTTTGGTAAGAGAAGGCCAGAAAATAATGACTTGTGCCTGGCGCTTAGTTACCTCAAAGCCTGGGTGGCCTCTGTGAATGATTGTGATATATTTACTGTGTAGTGATTCAGGAACAACTATCCTCTGTCCCTTCATGAGTATGTCTTCATCAACTGTGAGCTCATCCCTGAAGGAAAAATACGCACGAATTTCCACAGGCAGCTTTGACTGGCTAGATGGCCATCCTAACTTGAGAATACTACAAAGGCGTTGAAGAACTGGGTCCTGCACAGTATGAGTTTGCAGCTCTTTCAGTCTGGAAGATGAGATGTGCCAGACTGACATAACTTCAAAGTCAGCTAGATCATCATAGAGTTTGTTTAGACAGGCTCCAGGGGAACATGACAGCGTGTCAGCAAGGTACATCTTTTTCCCTTTCTTGTATGTGATTGTGAAGTTGTATTTCTGCAATCTTAGCATCATGCGTTGCAGTCTTGCTGGAGCTGTGTAGATGGGCTTGTTGAGGATAGTTACTAGCGGCTGGTGGTCTGTTTCAATGTGAATTTGTTTACCATATATGTAGTCGTTGAATTTGGTGCATGCAAATACAACCGCAAGAAGTTATTTTTTGATCTGTGCATAATGCACTTCTGTTTAAGTCAGTGCCTGTGAAGCGTATGCAACTGGAGCACCTTCCTGACGACATGCAGCTCCAAGGGCGAACTGAGAAGCATCGCAGGTGAGTGTGACAGGTTTTTTGACGTCATAGTATTTCAGGGTGAGTGGACTGGAAATCTTGTGCTTTAGATCGTCAAAAGCATCCTGATGTTGTTTAAACCAGCACCATTCTGTGTTTTTGCAGGTCAGCTCGAGCAGGGGGGTGGACAGCTCACTGAGGTTCGGTTTGAATTTTAAATCATACCTTCATAAGTAATTAATCATACCCAGAAAACGTTGCAGTGCAGTAACATTTTCTGGTGGCTGCATTTCCGTGATTGCTTTTGATTTTTCTGGGTCCGGTCGTAGTCTCTTACTTGTGAAAATGTGACCCACATAGCTCACCTCACTTAGACGGAATTTACACTTTTGAGGATTCAGTCTCAAGTTTACCTCACGGGCACAATCTAACACTCTACTTAGATTTACATCATGTTCCTCATCGCCGTTTCCACCCACAATGATGTCATCCACTAAGACTACTATAACAGATCTTTGTAGCCAGCAAAGATCTATTCCATAGCATGCTGAAAAACTTCGCTGACTGAATTAATGCCGAAGGGCATCCGAAGGAATCTGAATCTTCCAAATGGCGTACTGAACGTTGTCAGTAGGGAAGACTTGTAGTCCAATGAGATCTGCCAAAAGGAGCTCTTGGCATCTAGCACCGAGAATACTGTGGAATTTGGCATTTGCACTCCCACCTCTTCCACTGTGCGCATGGGGTGATGTGGACGTTTTAGGAACTCATTCAGGTCTCTGGGATCAATACACAGTCTTATTTCATCTGAGTTTTTCTTGTGAGTGGCCACCATGGATGATACCCAGTCGGTCGGTTCAGATACAGGAGTAAGAATACCTATAGTGACCATCCTTTCTAGCTCTGCTTTCACCTTGTGTTGCATTGCCGCATGAATTCTGCGTTCTGGATGAATGACAGGTTGAGCTTCTTTGTCAAGTTTCATGCAGTATGTCACGGGAAGTCTCCCCATTTCCTCTTGGAAAAGATCTGCATATTGTGTGTTGATCTGTTGAGCAAAACTTAATGTTTCTTTTAAACTGACCTGGTGTACTGCTTTTTGAGATAAGTGAGGCCCATCCAAAGACAGTCAGAGAGCCCAAGCAATGGCTGTACATCTCTTTGGACCACGTAAGAACTGTAGAGTGTAGATCTGACCATTCAGATGGCAAGGCAACACAGTGAGGTTTGCAGTTTGAATCTCCTCTCCGCCATAAGCAACAAGCTTTACATGGCTTGACACCTGAAGATTCTCGTCTTGCTTTACTTGTGCAAATATCTGCAAGGACATGATGTTGCATGAGGCTCCTGTGTGAATCTTTAGTTCAGCTGTTTTCCCATTGATTTGAACTGTGCAAGATATTGCCGTTTTCTTTGGCCTGTTTTTTTCTAAGTTTTTTTGGAAAAAAAAAAAAAAAAATACTTTTGATGGTTCAAAGCAACTCCATCTATAAAGAATGAGTCTTCACTGCTATTTGAGGCTTTGGCAACATAATTTGATTCACAGTCTTTTTAAGATTTCTTGTGCGATGAACCTTAGTTGATTTGCAGCATTTTTTGAAGTGGTTCCATTTGTTGCCCCTGTGACATTGCTGGCCATATGCAGGACATCTCTCCCGTTTGGCTTCAGCCTGGGTTTGGGAGTACGAAACAGTTTCCTTTTTACAGTTTGTTGAACACTGTCCACATTTGCCAAGTTGTGTTTTGGTCCAGCTAGTGTTTTGGTGTGCTGATCTGTTAGTTCATGTATCTGACATATTTCAATAGCCTATGCTAATGTCAACTCATTGTCACGCAACAGGAATTTTCTCATTCCATCATTAAGTATCCCACACACAAGTCGATCTCTTATCAATTCCTCTTGTAAATCTCCAAACCTGCAACTCAGTGCCTTGTTTCTTAAGTCACTCACATATGCCTCGATCGTCTCACCTGGCTTTTAGTTTCTTGAATTAAATTTGTGTCTCTCTATCGTTATATTTGTTTGTGGACCACAAAGTTCGCAGAACTTGCGTTTTGGTCCAGCTAGTGTTTTGGTGTGCTGATCTGTTAGTTCATGTATCTGACATATTTCAATAGCCTATGCTAATGTCAACTCATTTGTCGACGCAACAGGGAAAAAAAAAAAAAAAAAAAAACGTTTTTTTTTGCTTATGTTTCCCCCTTTTTTCGAATTTCTCATTCCTCATTAAGTATCCCACACACAAGTCGATCTCTTATCAATTCCTCTTGTAAATCTCCAAACCTGCAACTCAGTGCCTTGTTTCTTAAGTCACTCACATATGCCTCGATCGTCTCACCTGGCTTTTAGTTTCTTGAATTAAATTTGTGTCTCTCTATCGTTATATTTGTTTGTGGACCACAAAGTTCGCAGAACTTGCGTTTTAAACAAAGTGATTCAGCCGGTGTAATTACTCATCGGTCTTCCCCCTGACCCGTATACACCGCGGGTGCATCGTTCGCGTTCAATGGCTTCTGAGCCGGCCAGGTTAAGCAGTATGAATGCTTTTGTGCGAGGCTCTTTCTTCGAGTGTGCCGCAGCAATGAATATATCGAATTACTGTTCAAAAACACGCTAATTTTTGGCAATATTGCCATCAAAGACAACCGCTTGGATCGGATCTGCGGAAGCCTTCAGCCATAATTTATCATGCGACGATCTCTGACAGCTTACTGTGTGGATATTCGACGGATTCTCTTTCACTGTCATCACGATTCTGTGCAGACCACTTCTGACACCATGTTGGATGATGAGCCCTGAGACAAGGGAACCTTTTAACAAGTGTATCTTTACTTGAGATGCAGGAGTTAGTCCACATACATGAAACTTCTCTATGATAACACCCTTGAGCACGCGTAGAGGCGAGCTTAGGAACTGAGAATTTAAAGAAACAGAACACTTATGTTCTACAGAGGGGTTGGGATCAGCTCTTCGCAGGTGTTCGGTCATCTCAGATCTTTGTAAGGGTTGGATCCAGGCTGAAGCTTGTGTAATTTCTAGCTACCTCAGGATGCCAATCCAATAGCAGAAAAAGAGAAGCAAATAGAGACAAAATTAGCATAACGGCTGTTCCAACCAAGAAAAAATTATGTGTTCAGCCCAAGCAAAAGAATGATAATGTGCATTTGATCAGATATATCTAAAGGAAAAAGTTATAAGATACATTATGTGAATGCTTGGCTAAAAAGATGTGTTTTTATTCTAGATTTAAACAATGAGAATGTGTCTGAACCCCGAACATTATCAGAAAGGCCATTCCAGTGTTTGGGAGCCAAATGCGAAAACACTCTACCCCCTTTAGTGGATTTTGCTATTCTATGTACTACCAAGAGTCCAGAGTTTTGCGACCTTAGCGAACGTGATGGATTGTAGCATGATAGAAGACTAGTTAGGTACGCAGGACCTACACCATTAAGGGCTTTATAAGTACAGTGGTGTGAAAAAGTGTTGGCCCCCTTCCTGATTTCTTATTTTTTTGCATGTTTGTCACACTTTATTGTTTCAGATCATCAAACTAATTTAAATATTAGTCAAAGATAAGTAAACACAACATGCAGTTTTTAAATGAAGGTTTTTATTATTAAGGGAAAACTAAATCCAAAACTACATGACCCTGAGTCCCAGGCATTTCAAGTGGCTGAGAAGGAGGAATCTCTGGGATTGCAGCTCAGCCTCTGACTGGGCTAAGATGAGCCAGTCATCGAGGTAGTTCAGAATGCGAATTCCCATCTGTCTCAGAGGAGAAATAGCCACATCCATGCACTTCATAAATGTGTGAGGAGCCAGGGACAGTCCGAAGGGAAGGACCGTGTATTGATATGCACTCCCTCGTAGGGAAGAGAATCTCAAGAATCGTCTGTGATGGGGGGGCTATCTGGATGTGAAAGTAGGCATCTTTCAGGTCCAGAGAAAAGAACCAGTCCCCTGGGCATACTTACGAGAGGATCTGCTTCAGTGTAGTCATCCTGAATGACCATTTCATGAGGGCTCGGTTCAGGTGCCTGAGGTCGAGGATGGGCCGTAGGTCACCATCCTTTTTTGGGGACGAGGAAGCCTGACTTACTCGGATTTGGTGGAACCATCTCTACGGCTCCTTTTGTCAGTAAATTCATCTCCTCTGAGCACAGGACGTGTGCACCTTTGCTCTTTACCGAGGTGGGAACCACACCACTGAATCTCGGGGGTCTTCGAGGGAATTGAAGTGAGTAACCTCCTTTTATTATCCCCAAAACCCAATCTGACACTCTGGGGATGGCCTGCCAAGGGGTTGGATTGACTCGAGTGGTAGGTCGCTGTGAGGGACCTGACACTCGTGATAAGTGGAAGAAGAAAGTCACTCTTTTTTTTAAAAATATATTTGTGTTTTATTTTGCCTGCTATCACAGCGGCTAGTTGTATGGCCGCTTGAATGGGCCCAGTGTTTACAACAAGCACATTGTCTCTGGCACCCGGAACTAAACAGGGTGTTTGGAGGCATACTCATGTCTGTTTGAGGGGTGGTCCAACTGCAGCGAGACTTAGCCCTTTCCTCTTCCTGTCCCTCAGATCAGGATGCTGTCTGAGGTGCAGGGTCCAACACTGTCTTGGGCCGGGGTCCCTGACGCTTAGGAAAAGGGTAGCGCTTTGTCAAGTTGGAGCGCTGTCGAGGCTCAGACTTGGGAGCAGGCTGTGCCATTGAAGGCGCCTGCTTTGTGGGCTGCTGAGTCGGCATAGACTTGGGGTGACTGGAAGCAGCTGCGGAGCTTGGGCAGGAAGTGCCGCATTGCCTAGGACAACTTCTGCACAGCAGTGAAGCGTTCAGAGAACCCCTCGACCGCAGACGTTGTCCTACATGGCTTGGATGGGTGAGCGACTTTCGCCTTCCACCTAATGGCAGTGGGCGGGCAGAGGTGCGCAACCACTGACTCATCCAAGGAAGGCAGCTTCTCGTACCCGATAGTTGAGCCCGACAGATCCTCTGCATCTGAGACCACCAATGACAAACTGTCATCCAAAAGTTTGTCCTTGCTCCCACAGAATGAGATCAAGTCACCCGCGCTGGTGGAGGGGTGCTGGTCTGGGTGGGTGAAGAGGATGGGCAAAACCTCTCTGTGTGGAGAGAGGGAGGCACACGGGACCTGAGCCAACGTGAGCTCACTCACATGATTTGAAATTTGCTCTTAGAAAATATGCCCTTTTTTTTAGTTTGCCAGATGGTGGCAGGGCAATGCTGAGACCGCTGAAGGCGGCTGGCAAGAGGTGGCGAATCAGCCAATCAACCATGACAATCAGCCAATCAGCCCATTTCAGTGGCCTCTGGCGGGCTTGAAGGCCATATACGCTCATGCAGCTCCGCTGCCATGCCATTGGTTAGTTTTTTATTTACTGCATGAACCAATGGCCATGCAGTTGCACTGCCTTATTAAAAAAGGCTTCAGTCATTTGGAGGAAAAGGAGTTTTCCCCATAGCATCTAGTGACACAGTACGAGTGAAGCATCGATAGGGAAATATAGTTAGAAACTAATCCCGTATTTTCTAATAATATTTACTTTTAAAGGGGGGGGGGGGGCCAACCTGTACAGTCATATTTGACATAGTGAGGTCTTAGGACAGATCCTTGTGTCACTCCATACTTTACTGGCGTTAATTGAGATGATTCCCCATATAAATAGACAAAGTGATAACGCTCGGACAGGAAGGATCTAAACCATCTTTTTTTTCTTTTTTTTTTTAAAGGGGTCATATGATGCGATTTCAAGTTTTCCTTTCTCTTTGGAGTGTTACAAGCTGACTGTGCATAGATAAGATCCCTGAAGTTGCAAAGACTAAAGTCTCAAAACCAAAGAGATATTCTTTATTAAAGTTAAGAGTCAGCCACACCTATCTAAAATGGCTCATTCTAACACGCCCCCACATATCTACCTCACTATTTGGAAATACTTGCGAAATGCCGCCCAAATGTGCACGCAAAGAAAAAGTCGTGGTTTCAGTAAAAACCGCAGTTAGTGTTGAAGCACCATGTCAGGGAGACGCTGTGTGTTTCAGTGCAAAAGCACTTTATTTGGTCTTCCAGAAGTAGATGCATTTAGGAAATCTTTAAGATTACTTACAACAGAACAGCAATGCATTTATGGACGACCGTTTCGTGAACCTAGGAGAGGGGGTAATTCTGACTTTGCTATGACAATTTGGTGCTTCTGAATCAGCTACTGTTTGTTATTAGTTTAAGTATTTGCTATTGACTGTTCAATGCGGAGTTTTGCGCAATCGTGTCTGTGTGTGTGCGCGCAAGCGAGTGAGCGAGAGAGAGAGAGCGTCACATCACAGTAAAGTCAGCTGTCTTAACCGCTGCTTGTGTACTGCAAACACATACCAGCTTCATCACCGTGTCTGTCACGCGACTCTGTTCCCCTTTCGGCTCTGTCTTTAAATTTATTTTGAAAGATGAAGCTCGCAATTATGGTAATGGTCGTTACATTTCCGACGAGTGCTTGGGTCAGCTGGCCAATCAGAGCAGGCTGCGCTTGTCGGAAGGTGGGACTTTGTAGAAAACAAAGCGTTTTGAGAGAGGCGGGGCATAGAGTACCTACAACAATGTACAGTATTTGAAAAATAATAATTTTTTGAACATTAAAGCATGTCAACAAATTCTGTTACACCAAATACACAAAAATAATGATCTTTAAAAAAAAGCATCAATTACCCCTTTAAGTGAAGTGACATGTGGCTAAGTATGGTGACCATACTTGAATTAGTGCTCTGCATTTAACCCATCCAAAGTGAGCGCACACAGTAGTGACCCCACAACCCAAAAAAAAAAAAAAAACAACGGAACACACACCCGGAGCAGTGTGCAGCCATTTTTTGCTGCAGCGCCCGGTGAGCAGTTGGGGGTTCTGTGCCTTGCTCAAGGGCACTCATTCGGGTGGTATTGAAAGTGGGAGAGAGTGCTTGTGCATTCACTCCCCCCACCTACATCCTGCCGTACAAGACTCGAAAAACGCGCACCTTTGTTACAAGTCCGTCTCTCAACCATTAGTGGGCCTGGGGACTTCCCCATAACAATTGAGCAGACACAACCTTTTCTAAAATTTTAGACATAAACGAAAGATTTGAAATGGCTCTGTAATTTGCCAGTTCACTGGGATCTAGTTGTGTTTTTTTTTTAATAAGAGGCTTAATAACCACCAGCTTTGAATGGTTTTGGGATGTGACCTAAAGACAATGTTGAGTTAATAATATTGAGAAGCGGTTATTTTGCTTCAGTTAACAACTCTTTCAGTAATTTAGTGGGTATAGGATCTAGTAAACATGTTGGTTTAGATGTAGTGATACGTTTATTTAGCTCTTTCTGTCCTATAGTTTAAAGGGGACCTATTATGCAAAAAATACTTTTATTAGGTGTTTGAACACAGTGTGTGAAAACAACCAGCATATAATGGTAAAAATCCACCTACTCATTTTTTTATAATCCTAATAAATCATAAACAGTCTCTCAGAACAAGTGATTACAGATTTCTCCCTGTGTACACATCATCTTAGGGAAAAAGTCCCGCCCATTTGTGATGCTCTCTGTCCTGTTTTTTAGGTTTTGACCTCACTATTCAGGGAACAGACACAGTCTTTATAGATTATACAACACAAGTACTTCTGTCATTTAAGTGGGAAGAGCAAAAGCCATCATAGCAGTTGTTTGAGAGTTGGCTTACTAGTGATATGGAGTGTAGCATGCTGGAGGTGTTGTTCGACTGGAGTTCCGCTCCAACTCTGCTGGGGTGCAGGCCATCAGCACAAAAAAATGCCTAGGATGTTCCCAGAAAAGATTTCAATTATTAACAAAGAGTAGTTTCACATTATAAAGTCTTTGTGACCTAGGAGGTTCCAGACTGACAAAGTGGGTCTTCAATTGCAGATACAGCCAGGTCCATATATTTTGGCTCTGTATGCCACCAGAACAGGGCCCGAATTCACAAAACATTTTATTTTACCAGATTAAGATTAAGGCAACACCTTTTTAAAAGCTCATTATCGTCAAACGTTTCTAAAAATGTTTCTGTTCCGGCAACAGCCACTTTAGTATAGGTTGTGACTTGGTCTTAGTGACTTAGGAGTCCTCTTCACTACTCCTAACGTTTCAGATTTAGGAGCTAGTTTTAGCTCTAAAACGCTTTGTGAAATACTCTTAGAGCAAAAATGTAGGAGTCCTAAATTTAGGACTGACTAAATTCAGTCCTAAATTTCGTCCTGACTCTCCATTATTTTTAAGATTTTCTCCTAAATCGGCGAGTTATAAGTTACTTTTAGCCTTAAGATGTTTTGTGAATACAGGCCCAGAATTAAAAATAAAACTTTAAAGGGGTCATATGATGTTGCTAAAAAGAACATTATTTTGTGTATTTGGTGTAATGAAATGTGTTTATGTGGTTTAAGGTTAAAAAAACATATTATTTTCCACATACTGTACATGATGTTTCTCCTCTATGCCCCGTCTTTCTGAAACGCGTCGATTTTTACAAAGCGAGGTGTGCTCTGATTGGCCAGCTATCCAGTGCGTTGTGATTGGCCGAATACCTCATGTGTGTGACGGAAATGTTACGCTCTTACCATATTGTGATGCCCTGTCTAGCCGGAGCGACGAGACAAAAAGTTTAAAACCCATTATAAACGAGGCATTGTGGCATCCAGTGGGGACATAATTACAGAATATAATGACTTATACTGTCTTTTTAAACATTGCATTGCATCGCGCCACGTAAACATAAAATCATGTCTGCATTTGTGATCGGAGAATGACAAACAACAAGCACTACTCTACACTGCTCAAAACTCGCGTTTGAATCATCAGTGGCAAATTCTTTGAATATGAAAACGTACTTACAGAGTCAGAACAGCCGGCATTGTAGTCTACTCTTCCAGGATCAGGAAACAGTCCTCCATAAAATGCGCTGCACACATCTGAATATATTGGGTTGAAGTGTTCTGGAACAGTTTTTTAAATACAACTTAACCACTGATTTCTATGTGTGTCCTCTTTTGGAAGGCCAAACAAAGTATTGTCGCTTTCGCAACGAAACACAGCGTCTTCACAACATGGCGGCGGCGGTGGCAGCAACAATAAAGTTACGCCCTCTTTCCTTTGCATATACATTTGAGCTGTGTTATGCAAATCTTCCCACACAGTGATTTTAATATTTTGTTGAGAATCCCTTGCAGGCAATGACTGCCTTAAGTCTGTGAACCATGGACATCACCAAAGACTGGGTTTCCTCCTTTGTGGTGCTTTGCCAGGCCTTTACTGGAGGCTGACTCAAGTTTGGTTGTTTGTTTGTGGGTTCTTTCTGCTTTATTTTGTCTTCAGCAAGTGAAAGCATGTCAATCAGTTTGAAATCAGGAACTTGACCTTGGCCAATATTCCACTTTTTACTTTTTTACCTTCAAAACTCCTGTGTTGCTTTTGCAGTATGTTGTGTCATCGTCCAATTGTACTAAGAAAAGCCGCCCAATCAACTTTGCTCCATTTGACTGAATCTGGGCAGAGAGTATATCCTTATACACTTCAGTAGGGATGCACCGATACCACTTTTTCCAGTACTCGCCCGATACCGATACTTTTATTTTTGGTACTTGCCGATACCGAGTACCGATACCGATATTTTTATTGCATTTGTAAATTTTTTAAATATTGGGTACAGAAACCAAAAGAGTATGTATAATGTTAGTTGGTTAACTTCATTTATCAAATAGATATTCAAACCAAAATTTATTCAGACACCTTTTCAACATTTCTCACATTATCACAGTTTAATCGCTATAGTTAAGAAAATTGTAATAAATATGACAAAACTCAGAGTTACACTGTGTCAGAACAAATTTATCTTGATAATGTTAGATCATTTTGATAGAAAGGTATGTAATGGATTACAATCAACCAAAAATTATTCAGACAGCTGTTAGTATGACAGTATTTACACAACTATCAATACTTAGTTGGGCAACCCTTAGCCTTAATGACAGCCTGTAGTCTCCTGGGCATGCTGTCACCCAGCTTCATGAAAACCTCAACTTCAGTTTTTTTCCCCAGACTCGGTCTGAATAATTTTTGGACCCAAATTTGTATCAATTTTACTGGTAGTCCACTGTATGAAGAATTTTTGGGTATGATTTGTCACAATTTACTTTATTTTGCTATCCTCATTTACATAAATGAACTATAGTGTCTCTGCACCCACTAGTAAAAAAATATCAAGAATTATATCTGGTCTCTGAAACATTTTTGGTTTCACTGTATATCCTTCGGTTATTTTCACACTTAATTATGCCCATTAAAATGTATTTTACAAGTTTTTGTTACTTTCACTGTTCATTTTTTTTGCTCTATGGTACATCATCTTTAATTTAATAGCATTAGAGCTGCTCCATTGCAGCGGCTTAGTACTGTAATCATGCGATTTGCTGTAATAATGTAGGGAACCACTCATTTTAAATCTCCTAACTGTGATATTTTCATAAATGGAAGTCGCGTTTTTTTCATCTGGAACGTGCTGCGATTTATATTCCAAAGCCACTCATATAATGCAGAAACACTCAAGCAAGCAAAACACGTGCAACGCGTGCACGTATTTGTACTGATGCAGAATAGTACAGCCTAGCGCATTTCACACATGCTGCTAGATTCACTTTCGCCAGAAAGTCGTGTATGCCTAAGGTTGAAAATAAATGATGTTTATAGTGAATGCCCCTATGAATGGTTTTATTTTTATGATTTATTTTTAATCCAAATGATGCGTGTGCTAAGTGAGTGAACATCAAAGATCACACAACAGAAGTGCACTCGCTCTCTCTCTCTCTCTCTCCCTACCGTTAAGTAACTTGAGCATTGTTTTAGTAACTTGTGCATTGTTTTACTTACTTGTTTTTGACATATCCGACCGAACTACAAACTTTCCAGTGATGTCTGTGAGAAAGGTATATTCACTCGACAAGCTCGCGCATCTGCGCCGCCGCGCGCTCAATCCACTCAGTGTGATTTGTTTATCAGCTCGCGCACACCAGCTTACAGGCGTTAATACTGAATGTTTAACTTTATATTCATTGCATACATCTACTTCTTATAGACATCCTTAAAAAAAAAAAAAAAAAATTTTCCCCCCCCCCCCATTCTGCTTCGGTTGTCTTTGTTGGTGTTTTCTTGTCCTGCATAGGCCCTTATTCACATGCTGTGTGGTATCGGCGTTTGGTATCGGGGCATTTTAACGAGTACGAGTACAGGAGACCAGTATTGGTATCGGTGCATCCCTACACTTCAGAATTCTTCCGGCTGCTTCTGGCTTCTGTCACGTTATCAATAAACACCAGTAACCCAGTGCCACTGGAAGCCATGCATGCTCATGCCATCTCACTGCTACTGCTCCACTATGTTTCACAGATGATGTTGTATGTTTTGGATCATGAGCTGTTCCAAGCCTTCTCCATACTTTTTTCTTCCCGTCATTCTGGTATGGTTGATCTTAATTTCAGCCGTCCAAAGAATGCTTTTCCAGAAGTGGTCTGGCTTTTCTTTTTTTTTTGGCAAAGTGGCCATTAATCTGGCCTTGTTTACACATTGTGATGAACCCTCTGTATTTTGCTCTCATTACACTCAAGTCTTCTCTTGAGTGTAGACTTTGACAAACCTACCTCCTGGAGAGTGTTCTTCTCTTGGCTGGATGTTGTGAAAGGGTTTTCTTTACCATGGAGAGGATTCTCCGATCATCCACCACTGTTGTCCTCAGTGGACATTCAGGCCTTTTTAGGTTGCTGATCTCACTAGTGTAGTGCATTTGTTTTTCTCAGAATATACCAAACTGTTGATTTGGCCACTCCTAATGTTCCTGCTGTCCCTCTAATGGATTTGTTTTGTTTTTGAAGCCTAATAATTGTCTGTTTCACTTGAATGGAGAGATCCTTTGACCGCATGATGTTGGTTCACAGCAACAGCTTCCAAATTCAATTGGCACACTTGTCACTTTTGACCAATTTTGATGGGAATACCCTCAAATTGAAGCTCAGAGTGTGCACTTTAATCCCATATTCATTATATAACTGTAAATTGAATATGTTTGGTCAGCAGCTAAAATAATAAATATTGTGCCTGTGTCTAAATATATATGGACCTGACTGTATGTTCTGGCTATCATTCCTCAAGTGGAGAGGAAAGAATTCACTTCTTTCTTTCTGAATCTGCTGGATTGGTACAAATTCTTTTCCCAATTGAAAGAAAACATGGAGTGCAATGGAGTGTAGAGCCAGTCACTGAACAAAGCATTATTTCAGTGGTGAATTCTACTGAATTATATTACATATACATATACTTATACTTATGACCTACTCAGATTTCTGGAGCCAGTGATGTTTATTGGCAGGCAAATACATTCAAACCTCTGTAAGCAGAAATGTGGGTGGGAAGACAACATCCCTGAAGTTTTTGCTCAGCAATGACAAAACTGGATAACTGAATTACCAGAGCTGCATTCTTTGAAGGTGAGAAGGTGCCTGCTTCCAGAGGGTTTCAGGATGCTGAAAAATACCCAAATACATCACTTTTTTGATGCTAGTGAAGTGGGCTTGGGAAGTGCATCTATCTCATAGTAATTGACAACGATAATGATTAATGATGGGACCTCTGCTTGTTTAGATATCCGTTTCTGGTTGAAGGGGAACGCTGGCGCATTTTGGCTGCCGCTCCTTTCTCCCGATTGTTTGTTTAACTATTGTTGTTTTGGAGCCTTTGAAGATTGAATGCGATGTGGAATTACGCTTCACCTGTTAGACTATTGCTTCTATCTTTGAGTATTTTCTGCTGGAACCGACTCTCTTGTTGCCTTGCTCTACACTGCTGCGAGGTTGCTGTTGGGTGGATTCCTCCTACATGGCCTTAAGGTACACTGCTCACCAGCTTTTGAAACTAAATAGGAATTATTATTTGGCAAACGATATTCTTTCAATCTGCGGAGATGTTGGAGTCCTCCAGCGTAAGCGCTATATACATCGCTCCTCACGGCGCAGTTTTACATATTCATCCTCTGATGTTGTTTCTTATCCTACATTTCTTCGTAAACCTCAAAGGATGTCGTCTAGACCTGCTGGGATTAACTATGACAACTTGTCTGTGCCTATCTATGTAGAATCGACAAGGGGGTTTTCTTTATCCCCGCATCTGTGGAAATCGGCATTTTTTAATGTTCGCTCTGTCAACAACAAGGCTGCGATTTTATCTGACATCATTGTGGAAGAAAAACTTGACCTTTTTGTGTCTAGTTGAAACATGGCATAAACAGTCGGATGGTTTTCTCTTTAATTAACTTACTCCTGCTGGCTAGGGGTTATTGGATCTCCCGTGATCCTCTGGTAGAGGTGGCGGTATCATTGTACTGTAGAATCAAAAATACAGTTTAAGTCCTGTGACTGTTCCTCTGTTTAATTCATTTGAATATCTAGTTTTGAGTGTTTCTGAGTCCCACTCTACTGCTATAGTCACAGTCTACAGGCCTCCTAAGGCAAATAAATACTTTTTATCAGAATTTGCGGATCTTTTGTCTTACCTATACCTCAAATTTGAGAGAATGCTCATTCTGGGGGATTTTAGCATCCATATGGACAAAAAAGACTGCATTTACAAAATACTTTTTGTTTTTATTGGAGTGCTTCGACTTGGATCAGTTTGTTGACTGTACTACACATAAAAAAGGACACACCTTGGACCTTGTGATCTCAAATGAATCCATTGTATCTCAGTTGTCTGCCATTGATCTAGGGTTGGCTGGCCATCTGGCAAACTTTTTTGACATGAATCTTCCTGTTGTAAACATCTCTTCTTCTAGTACTATTACATACCGTAAATGGAGATCAATTTAGCCTTCTAATTTTTCTGTTTTTATTGATTCTTCACTAAGTAGTTTCTCTTCATCTGATCCTTTGGATTCTAAAGTTTCTGTGTTAAATTCTGTTCTCCTGTCTCGCTTTGACTCATTTGCTCCTCAAAAATCACGCTCTGTTTCATTTGTGCGACTTGCTCCTTGGTATAATGATGGTTTGCGTGCAATGAAGACATCCTGTCGTAAGATGGAGTGTATGTGGCGTCTCTCTGGTCTGACTGTTCATTATCAGGCATAGAAGGATTGTTTACATGAGTATAAGGCTGGAATTGTTTCTGCCAGATCTGATTATTTTTCTAAGATAATACACAATAATCAAAACAAACCGAGACAATTGTTTAATTCCATTAACAAATTGTTGAATTGTAATAGTCTTTCGCCTGTTATTGCTTCAACCCATCTTTGTAATTGATTTTCTTGAGTTTCGTACGGTGGCCGAGAAGTGCAAAACAAATCACAATTCTGAAAACAAAATAACAAATTACAAACGCAAATGCAAGTCTAAAAAACAAAATAACAATTCAGAAAACACAACAACAATTCAAAAAACATTATAACAAGTCAGAAAACACAATGACAAATTCGAAAACAATATAGCAAGTCAAAAAACACAACGACAAATCTGAAAACAAATTAACAAGTCAGAAAACACAACGACAAATCAGACAAACCGGAAGAGGTAAGTATAGTTTGAGACTTTTTGACACGCTCGACCCGGGTTCGATCCCGCCTTTTGCTGAACTTTTTTTCCCTCCCTTTTCAAATCTCGTATTAGCAATGGATTCTATTTACACTAAGTGAAAATAGCAGTATTTTTAGCAATATGCTATTTACACTAAGTGCAAATACTATTTACCTGTTAAAAATAACAGGAGCATGAGTATGATTTCTACTATCAAGTATACTACTTGTTGCAAATAGTGGCAATTATCTGCACTTCAGTATTGTAGTACATTATAAAACAGTATGCAGTAATAACGTGTTGAGTGTAAATTATCATTTGAATTTTAATTATTAAATGGATGCCACCTTATTGGTACAATAAAGCCCTTCCTACCCTAACCCTACCCGATAATTTATTTTCAACTTTTTGATTATTTCCTTAATTTTTATTGAAAATAAATGTCTTTACGATGTTATACGAGATTTGAAAAGGGAGAAAAAAAAGTTCGGCAAAAGGCAGGATCGAACCCGGGTCGATTGCGTCAAAAAGCCAACAACACACACTTATCCATTTGAGCCACTGGAGCTGATGTTTTACTGCCACTTTTAACTAAATATAAATAGACACTCTGTATTTTTTATTCCATAGTAAGGGCAACTGAGCTACTTTAATACCATCTCCGAACTTTCTACCACGACTTCAGCTGGTTCTTCCTGTATACGTTGATTGACAGATGTCTCGTCCAGTCAGCGGTGAGTAATCCCAAAAAAAACCAAATTTTGGCCCAACCCCCTGTGTCTCAGACTATACCTACCTCTTCCGGTTTGTCTGATTTGTCATTGTGTTTTCTGACTTGTTATTTTGTTTTCGAATTTGTCATTGTGTTTTCTGACTTGTTATAATGTTTTCTGAATTGTTGTTGTGCTTTCTGAATAGTTATTTTGTTTTTTAGACTTGCATTTGGGTTTGTAATTTGTTATTTTGTTTTCAGAATTGTGATTTGTTTTGCACTTCTCGGCCGCCGTAGTTTCTTGATTTTTTTGGCACTAAGATTGATAATGTACCTAACTGTGTCTGTACCTCTACCCTATTGTGCTTTTCTTCAGTAAATACTCCATTTTATACTGGAATTACTTTTTCAAATTTTTGCACACTTGACTCATATTCCCTTCAAAAGGAGGTTTCTCAATTTAAAGCAGCCACTTCCTTACTTGATCCCATACCCACTAGTTTGTTTCAATCATGTTTTGGTTCTTTGTGTCCTGTTGTCTTGAGTATTATAAATTATTAATTGTGTACTGGTGCACTGGTAAGCAGTTTATTACAATGGGTGGATTTAGGTCAGAGGTTGGTGTCGTGAAATCTGGAGTCCCTCAAGGATAAATTTTGGGCCCCTTGCTTTTTAATATCTACATTTTCCCACTTGGTCAACTTTTAAGATATCTTGGTCTAAAATTTCATTTCTATGCAGATGACACTCAAATTTATATACACTCAAAACCTGATGATACTGTGCCTGTGGATTTTCTTTCTCAATGCATTTTTAGGATAAAGGAATGGATGTCGCAAAATTTTCTTTATCTCAACAGTGAAAAGACTGAGATTATGCTCATTGGTTCACCCCACCAGTTGCGTAAACCTGGAACGGTTTCTTTAATTGTTGATGATTCTATTATGGAATCTTGGACACAATTTTTCAATCTTGGGGTAATATTTGATTCAAATTTAACATTTGAGCCTCATGTTCTGAATACTGTTAAAACATCTTTCTTTCATCTTAGAAATATTCAATTCAGTTCAATTCAAGTTTATTTGTATAGTGCTTTTCACGATACAAATCGTTGCAAAGCAACTTTACAGCAAATTAGGTTTTTACAATATTTAGTAGTATAGTTTATCAGTGGTGACTGTCAGTTAATGTACATATGGCAGAAATGTATGGAAAAATCAATTAAAAACTATCAAACAGACGATAAACACTATTAACAGCAATTATTATATGATGCAATCAAACTTATAGCAATATTTGGTAGTTCTGTATGTTGTTTCATGGTTGGCATCCTCTGAGGTCCTCTGAGGGGTTGGCATCATCTCTTCTCAGGTGTTCTGGATCCAGACTGAAGCTTGGTAAATCCTAGTTTCCACGGAATGTCAATCTCGTGGCAAAAACAGAGAAACAAATAGATACATAATTAGCGTAGCTGCTATTCCAACCAAGTAAAAAAAATTTAACCCAAGCTAAAGAACAATAATGTGCATTTGATCAGATATAACTGCAGTACAAGATTATGAGATGCATTATTTGAATGCTTGGCCAAAGAGATGTGTCTTTAATCTAGATTTAAACAGAGAGAGTGTGTGTCTGAACCCCGAACGTTATCAGGAAGAGTATTTCAGAGTTTGGGAGCCAAATGCGAAAAAGCTCTACTACCTCCTAGTGGACTTTGCTGTCCTAGTTACTACCAAAAGTCCAGAGTTTTACGACCTTAAGGAGTGTGATGGATTGTAGCATGATAGAAGACTAGTTAGGCACGCAGGAGCTAAACCATTAAGGGCCTTAATAGTTAAGTAATAATATTTTGTAACTGATACGGAACTTAATAGGTATCCAGTGTAGAGACTGTAAAATTGGGGTAATATTATAATTTTTTCTTGACCTGGTAAGGACTCTAGCGCTGCATTTTGGACTACCTGTAGCTTGTTTATTGAAGATGCAGGACAACCATCTAGCAGTACATTACAATAGTCCAGTCTAAAGGTCATGAATGCATTTACTAGCTTTTTTTGCATCAGAAACAGGTAACATGTTTTTCGTAACTTGGCAATGTTTCTAAGATGAAGAATGCTGTTTTTGTAACATGGAAATTATGATTTTCAAAAGACAAGTTGCTATCTAATATAACACCCATATTTTTGACTGTATATGAAGTAACAGTACATCCGTCTAGTTGCAAGTTGTAATCCAAGAGATTCTGTGTACTGTGTTTTGGTCCAATAAGTAATATCTCTGTCATATCCGAATTTAATAGGAGAAAATTATGGTCATAAATCTTTTACTTTTAATTCATTTTTAACAAACAAAACCCCCCCTCTGTAAGCTTAGTAATTGTCAATTTTTCATCTGGTCTTGTTTAGATATATAGTTGAGTATCATCAGCATAACAGTGGAAACTAATTCCATATTTTCTAATAATATGACCAAGGGGCAACATGTATATTGAAAATAGCAGAGGATCTAGGACAGATCCTTGTGGCATTCCATATTTTACTGGTGATAATTGAGATTACTCCCCATTTAAATGAACAAAGTGGTAGCGATCGGATAGGTAGGATCTAAACCATCTTAAAGTTTGCCCTTGAATACCTGTATAGTTTTGCATTCGATCTATGAGTTTGTAATGATCTATAGTGTCAAATGCAATTCTAAGATCAAGTAAAACTAGCAATGATATGCAGCCTTGGTCTGATGCAAGAAGCAATTCATTTGTAATTTTAACAAGTGCAGTTTTCTGTGCTATGGTGGGGCCTGAAACATGACTGAAATTCTTCATAGATATCATTTTATTTTGCAGGAAGTAGCACAATTGAGTAGACACAACTTTTTCTAAAATTTTAGTCATAAAAGGAAGATTTGAGATGGGTCCGTAATTTGCCAGTTCACTAGGATCTAGTTGTGGTTTCTTAATAAGAGGCTTCATAACCACCAGCTTGAATGGTTTTGGGGAGTTGGGGGTGGAAACCCCCCCCCTAAAGACAAACGACGAGTTAATAATATTGAGAAGCGGCTCTTCTGCTACAGGTAACAACTCTTTTTGTAATTTAGTGGGTACAGGATCTAATTGGCATGTTGTTGGTTTAGATGCAGTGCTAAGTTTATTTAGCTCTTCCTGTCCTATAGTTTAATCGCGTTGGTCCTTGTCTGTATCGCGTACCTTGGTCATTGTCGGCGCTTTGCTTGGCCATTGTGTTGTGATAAACATGAAAGTGTATGCAAGTGCCAGCAAACACACAGTGTAAGAAATTACTCTTTAGAGAAGCAGTCAATCAGCAGAAGTTTAAAGCAGCTTGTAAGTGTATTTATTTCTTGTCTCATTAGTGTTTAGCGCAGTTGTCGTTGCTAGGAAACGCTTGTTTTGCTTACTGTGTGGAGACGTGCTGAAATCGCATTTGGTCTCGTATTGTATCGCGTACCTTGTCAGTGTCGTGTGCTTTGCTTGGCCATTTGTTGTGATAAACAGGCAAGTGTGTCCATCTGAATTCATTTTTGAATTTTTGTAGACAAATAAAAAAGCTAGATATACACCGTGGCAGCCCTCGTGTGAAGACTGAAGAGTGTAAAGACCATTGACTCTACCGTTCAACTCCACCGAGCAAGGCACATAAGTATCGCTTCTGATTCATTCTCTTTCCTACTACTTGTTCCCTTTCTGTTTTCAGTTTTTATAACCAATTCTTACTATGTGTTTCCAGATCCCTACTATCACTACCACTCGCAAACGATGCATCACACACTGTAGGCAGCACAATCCTAACAACCTGCGCACTTTGCCTATGTCTACTAGTACACTACTTTCTTTTTCTGTTGGTCTCTGGAATTGCCAGTCTGCTGTAAACAAAGCCGATTTTATTACTTCTATTACAAGTCACTCAAGACTAAACCTCATGGCCCTGACGAGACGTGGACACCCAAGGAAATGCTACACTACACCCCCCCCCCCCCCTAGCATCACTCCCAATCTTTCCTTTTTTTCCCACTCCCCGTCTGATTGGAAGATGTGGAGGTATTGGTCTGCTTATCTCTAATGATTGGAAATTTATTCCTTTACCATCTCTGAGTATCAACAGCTCCTTTGAATCACATTCAGCCACTATTACCCACCCTCTTAAAATCCATTTTATAGTTGTTTATCGACCCCCAGGACCACTAGGTAACTTCGTGGAAGAATTAGATGTGCTGCTCTCAAACTTTCCTGAGGATGGTACTCCCCTAGTTATGCTTGGAGACTTCAACATCCACCTAGATAAACCTCAGGCTCCAGAAGAAAAAGAAAAAAAACTTCCACACCTCTCTTTGCCTCTTTTGATCTCAAGCGAGTGTTAACTCTGGCTACTCACAAATCAGGCAACCAACTGGACCTTATTTACACACGACACTGCTCCACTGATCATGTGCTGGTTACTCCACTGCACACCTCGGATCACTTCCTCCTCACTCTTAACCTCAACATGGTTCCTGACACAACACATACCCCTACACATGTCACTTTTCGACGTAACCTACGCTCTCTCTCACCCTCCCGGCTATCTGCTATGGTTTCATCTTTGCTTCCTTCCCCTGAACAGTTATCATCTCTTGATGTTAACAGTGCTACTGATACTTTCTGCTCCACTCTTACGTCTTGTTTAGACACTGTCTGCCCTTTGTCTTCCAGGCCAGCTCGTACCACCTTTTCTGCCCCTTGGATATCTGATGTTCTCCGTGAGTATCGTTTTAAGCTCAGAGCTGCAGAAAGAGTATGATGCAAATCACAAAATTCTACTGACCTTAATGTAAATCGATCACTTCTCTCTTCGTTCTCTGCTAATGCCTCCACTGCTAAAAGGACATACTATCACAACAAAATTAACAATTCGCCTAACTCTCGCATGCTCTTTAAAACATTTTCCTCCCTCCTTTGTCCTCCTCCTCCCCCTCCTTCATCAACTCTAACAGCTTACGACTTTGCCACATTCTTCATTAATAAAATTACAAACCTCAGTGCACAATTTGCCACACCACAAACTGTCAAACACATTACCAGCAAACATACACTCGTTTTCATCCTTCTCTCCACTCTCTGAGGCAGAAGTCTCTAAACTCATTCTTTTCAATCATCCTACTACTTGTCCGCTTGTTCCTATTCCATCTCATCTCCTTCAAGCGTTTTCTCCTGCCGTTGTACCTGCACTCACTCACATCGTTAACACATCCCTTCACACTGGTGTTTTTCCCTCAACATTTAAACAGGCTCGTATAACCCCACTTCTTAAGAAACACAGTCTTATCCCAACTCTTTTAGAGAACTACAGACCGGTTTCCCTTCTACCTTTCATTGCAAAAACACTTGTTGTGTTCAACCAAGTCTCAGCCTTTCTCACACAGAACAACCTCCTGGACAGCAACCAATCTGGCTTCAGAAGTGGACATTCGACCGAGAGTGCCTTGCTTTTTCAGTTGTTGAAGCCCTAGACTGGCAAGTGCGGCTTCCAAATCTTCTATACTTATTTTGCTGGATCTGTCTGCTGCTTTTGATATGGTGAACCACCAGATTCTCCTGTCAACCCTATTGGAAAATGGCATCACAGGAACCGCACGCCAGTGGTTTGAGTCTTACCTCTCAGATAGGTCCTTCAAGGTATCTTGGAGAGGTAAGGTGTCCAAGTCACAACATCTAGCTACTGGGGTGCCTCAGGGCTCAGTTCTTGGACCATTTCTCTTCTCTGTCTACATGGCATCACTAGGTTCTGTCATTCAGAAACATGGCTTTTCATAACACTGCTATGCTGATGACACTCAACTATACCTCTCATTCCATCCTGATGATTCGACCCCCCCCGACGATAGCTGCTCGCAGCTCAGCATGTCTAACAGACATTTTTTGCTTGATGAAGGACCATCACCTTCAACTCAACCTGGCTAAGACAGAACTGCTTGTGGTTTCAACAAACCCATCACTTTATCAAAATTTCACCATCCAGTTAGGCTCATCAACCATAACTCCTCAAAAACAGCTAGAAACCTTGGAGTTGTGATTGATGATAAGCTGAATTTCTCAGACCACATTGCTAAAACTACCCTGTCTTGCAGATTTGCTTTATTCAACATCATGAAGATCAGGCCCTTTCTTTCGGAACGTGCTTCATAACTCCTTGTTCAAGCTCTTGTTCTGGACTATTGCAATGCTCTCTTGGCCGGTGGGTGTCGTGTTGGTCTTCCAGCCACTTCAATCAAACCTCTACAATTAATCCAAAATGGCGCTTCAAGATTAATCTTTAATGAGCCGAAAAGAACGATGTCACACCTCTGTTCATCAATTTGGACTGGCTACCTAACAGACCATTGAATTATCGCTGCTCGTATTAAATTCAAGGCATTAATGTTTGCATTAACGTTCACATCTGTTCCACCTTTATTTGACCCGCTAACTCTAGCACTTTCTATTCTATTTTAATCTACTTTATCTAAAAAAAAATGATTTAGCTTTCTTTTTTTATACAAAAAACAAACACTAGCTTTTTATTTTTTTTCTATTCTATCTACTTGTTTTTCTTTGGGTGTGTGTATATATGTGTATGTGTGTGTATATATATATACAGTATATATATAATATATACACACCTTGCTACGTGTACTTGGCGTTAGGCTAAACCGAGACTTGTCATTTTGCACTTATAGATGTTGCTCTTTTGTTAGGTTTTGAACTGCTTTTAATTGTCCCATTGTAAGGGTCGCTTTGGATGAAAAGTAAAGGTAGTTGTAAAGCACTGCAGTTTATCTTTTGGTGCGATGAATGAAGTTTAAGTATTATACGCTGTAGAATCTACAGCTATCTACATTTGTTATTGTATTTCTGAGGTTATCTATTTTATCAGTGAAGAAATTCATAGTCATTTCTATTAAACTGTGAGGGAATATTTAGATCGGGTGGCGTCTGTTATTTGTTAATCTAGCCACTGTGCTAAATAAAAACCTAGGATTGTTTTGGTTATTTTCTATGAGTTTGTGGATATGCTCGGCCCTGGCAGCTTTTAGAGCCTGTCTATAGCTGGACATACTGTTTTTCCACGCAATTCTAAAAACTTCCAAGTTAGTTTTTCTCCATTTGCGCTCAAGACTTCGAGTTTCTTTCTTGATAGAATGGGTATTATTGTTGTACCATGGCACAGTACGTTTTTCTCTAACCCTTTTCAATTTGATGGGGCAACAGCGTCTAATTTATTAGAGAAGATAGTGCCCATGTTGTTAGTCATTTCGTCTAGTTCATGTGTATGTATGGGTACACAGAGCAGTTGAGATAAATCAGGCAGGTTATTTGTGAATCTGTCTTTGGTGGCTGGAACAATAGTTCTGCCCGGACGATAACCATATAGTTAATATTAGTAATACGCAGCATGCACGATACAAGGAAATGGTCAGTAACATCATCGCTTTGAGGTACGATATCTATATCAGTAAGATCAATTTCATGCATATAATTAAATCTAGCGTATGATTAAAACGATGAGTTGGCCCGGTGACGTTTTGCTTGACTCCAAAAGAATTAGTCAGTAAACGCAAGTCCTAATGCATCATTGTATTATCAACGTGAATGTTAAAACCTCCAACAATTAGCGCTTTATCAACGGTAACCAATAGGAAGAGGAAATCTGCAAATTCTTTTAGGAACTCTGTATACGGGCCTGGTGGTCTATACACAGTAGCCAGAGCAATAGATACGATAGATTTATTTTGCATATCTTACAGTGTAACATTAAGCATTAGTATTCGAATGAGTTAAACCTGTATCCTGTTTTCAGAGTAACATTGAGAATATCACTATATATATTGTTGCAACACCGCCGCCACAACCATTCTGATGGGGCTCATGCTTATAACCGTACTTCGTAGTACAGTTACATTTACATTTAGTCATTTAGGTGCTTTTATCCAAAGCGACTTACAATTGGGGGATACATAAAGCGATTCTTCTTAAAGAGGCAAACAGACACAAGAAGTGGTTGTAATACCAAGTTCTTAGACATTGTTCAAATAAGTACAAGCTAGAAAGATAAGGAATAAATAAAGAGAGATTTATTTTTTTTTATGATGAAGTCAAGTAGCTTAGAAAGAGATGAGTTTTCAGCTGTCACTTAAATTGTCAGGGATTCAGCATTCCGGAAAGGGGTGGGAAGATCCTTCCACCAGCCAGGAACGGTGAACAAAAAAGTTCTGGAAAGTGATTTTGTGCCTCTCTGTGATGGTACCACGAGGCATCACTAGCGGATCTCAGACTTCTGAAGGGGATGTAAATTTGTAGTAGTGAGTGGAAGTAGGTGGGTGCTGAGTCTGTGGCTGTTCTTTATGCAAGCATCAATGTCTTGAACTTGCTGTGAGCTGCAACCGGTAGCCATTGCAGGGAGATAAAGAGAAGTGTGACATGGGCCCTTTTGTGTTCGTTGAAGACCAGTCGTGCCGCTGCAGTCTGAATCATTTGTAGAGGTTTGATTGTGCTTGATGGGAGTCCAGCCAGAAGAGCATTGCAGTAGTCCAGCCTAGAGATGACAAGGGCCTGGACAAGAAGTTGTGCAGCATGCTCCGTTAGAAAGGGCCTGATCTTTCTGATGTTGTGCAATGCAAACCTGCAAGATCGAGCGGTCTTTGCAATGTGGTCTTTGAAGGTCAGCTGGTTATCAAAAGTTACACCAAGATTTCTGACCGAAGTTGATGGGGTAATTGTAGAAGAACCTAGCTGGATGGAAAAATCATACTGTAGAGTTGGAGTGGCAGGGAAGACAAGAAGCTCAGTCTTTGCCAGGTTGAGCTGTAAGTGATATTCTTTCATCCATGCCGAGATGTCTGCCAGGCAGCCTGAGATCCGTGCAGCTACCGTTGGATCATCTGGTTGAAATGAAAGATAGAGCTGTGTGTCATCAGCATAGCAATGGTAGGAGAAGCCATGTGCCTGTATGATGGGACCCAGTGATGTTGTGTATATGGAGAAGAGGAGGGGTCCAAGGACTGATCCCTGAGGAACCTCAGTGACAAGTTGATGTGCTTTGGATACCTCCCCTCCCCAAGACACCCTGAAAGACCTACCAGTGAGATAGGATTCAAACCAGCGAAGTGGAATCCCTGTGATGCCCAGTGAAGAGAGGGCAGACAGGAGGATCTGATGATTGACAGTGTCAAAAGCAGCAGAGAGATCCAGAAGAATAAGGACTGATGATTTGGAATCGGCTTTTGCAATCCGCAAGGCTTCTGTGACTGACAGTAACGCAGTCTCAGTTGAATGGCCACCCTGAAACCTGACTGGTTATGATCCAGTTTGTTGTTCTGTGAAAGAAACAATGATATCTGGTTGAAAACAACTCTTTCGAGGTTTTTCGCTATGAATGGAAGGAGAGAGACAGGTCTGTAGCTATCTGTAAGTGAAGTGTTTAATGTAGGTTTTTTGAGCAGTGGGGTTATCCGAGCCTGCTTGAATGCAGTGGGGAAGGTGCCTGTGAGGAGAGATGTATTGATGATGTGTGTGAGTGCTGGTAAGTGTGTAGGAGAGATTGCTTGGAGAAGGTGTGAGGTGATTGGGTCTTGAGGGCATGTTGTAGGATGGCTGGAGAGCAGATGTTTTGATACTTCTGTCTCAGTGAGGGGACAGAAGGAGAAGATGGAGTTTTAGTAGTGGGTGTGGTTGGTTTGAAGTCCTGTGTGTGGGGGGCTGAGAATTGGCTACTGATTGTTCTGGTTTTGTCTGTGAAGAATGTGGCAAAATCATCAGCTGTTATAGAAGTGGTAGGAGGTGGTGGAGGGGGACAGAGGAGAGAATGGAAAGTTTTGAAGAGATTACGTGTGTCTGGAGCGCTGTTGATCTTGTTGTGGAAGTATGAAGATTTGGCAGTATGGACTTCAGCAGAGAAAGATGAAAGCAAAGACTGATACATACTTAGGTCTGACGGATCTTTTGATTTGCACCATTTTCTCTCAGCTGCCCTGAGTTTGGTCCGATGTTCACGAAGAACATCGGATAACCAGGAGTTCGAGGGGGCAGCCCGTGCTGGCCTGGGGGAGAGAGGACAAATATCATCTAGACAAGAAGTTAAAGTAGAGCATAAAGTGTCAGTTGCTGCATTCACATCCAGAGATGAGAAATGGGTAGGTGAGGGAAGAGAGGAGGATACAACGGAGGAAAGATGGGAGGGGGAAAGGGAGCGTAGGTTTCGTCTAAAAGTAACCGGTATGGGGGTTGGTGGCACACAGGTAGCAAAATTTAGTTTAAATGTAATGAAGAAATGATCAGAGATTTGTAGGGGTTTTACCAGAATGTTGTCTGCAATACAATTGCGTGTGTAAATTAAGTCAAGATGGTTGCCTGATTTGTGCGTGCTTGTAGTAGTAAGTCGTTTGAGATCAAATGAAGCAAGGAGTGAATGGAAA
>JADLZN010007422.1:0-27823 GCA_018155175.1 Sinocyclocheilus anophthalmus | reverse complement strand
TTGAAGTCGCCAAAGACTAAAAGTGGACTGCCATCCTCCGGGAATGAGGACAGCAGCCCATCCAGCTCTTCTAGGAAGGTGGATAGAATTTGCCCAGGAGGGCGGTAAATTACCACAACCTGGAGTTTTACGGGAGCTGTTATAGTGATCACATGAGATTCAAATGAGTTGTAATTGCATAGGGGAGAGTGGGTTGAGTATTTCCAATTGTTAGAAATGAGCAGACCAGTGCCCCCACCCCGGCCAACCTGACGGGGGGTGTGAGAGAAAGAGAAATTGTTAGACAGAGCAGCTGGGGTTGCTGAGTCTTCTGGACGAATCCAGGTCTCAGTCAAGCCCAATATGCTAAGTGTGGAGTTTAAAGAAAAAGAAGAAATGAAGTCTGCTTTGTTGACAGCTGACTGACAATTCCAGAGACCCATAGAGAAAGAAAGAGGTGCAGTAGAGGATGTAGAGATAGGATGCAGGTTAGCAACATTGCGTTGCCGTCTGCGTGTGACCGTAGAGCGTCGTCGAGAGACAACCGGAATGGTTTGGAAGCACATGATAGAGGTGGGAAAGAGAGGACAGAAAAGGAGAGTGTGTACAGGGAAGGGCAAAGATATACTTAAGTGCCTTGGCGATTTCGTTGCTCGGTGAAGTCGCGCAGGTAAAGTCGCAGGTCTTTACCCTCGTTGGTCTTATTAAGTCGCGCAGGTAAAGTCGCAGGTCTTTACCCTCGTTGGTCTTATTAAGTCGCGCAGGTAAAGTCGCAGGTCTTTACCCTCGTTGGTCTTATTAAGTCGCGCAGGTAAAGTCGCAGGTCTTTACCCTCGTTGGTCTTCACACGAGGAGGCCTGAACGCTTCCGCTGATGCTTCCGCGTCAGCGCACAGACATCAGATAAATACACAGTCTAAGACACTAAAGTGAAAACAGCTGTGGCCGCCTTCTAATTAGCACAGCCAATAGTCTATAGCAGGGCAATTCCTCCAATCGAAACTACAGTTCGCACTTCAACGCAGGAAGGGAGCAATTAAATTACACGCGCTCCTTCTTAGCCGAGGGCAGTTATTATAATTACCAGAAAGTGCAATCAAAAATACAAACGCAAACAAAAATATAACGTAGAAATAGGCAGAAAACGAAATATTCCTTCCTAGCAGCAAGTAATAATTCAAACAGCAGATCTATAAACAAGTATTTCGCAAAACACTCACGTGCAGCCGTCTGTTTCTTCTGTTGACTAATCGCTTGACCCAAGTTATGACAGTGACCAAGCAGTTTAAATACTCTACGGTCGCTGTGGCCGCCTTCTAATTAGCACAGCCAATAGTCTATAGCAGGGCAATTCCTCCAATCGAAACTACAGTTCGCACTTCAACGCAGGAAGGGAGCAATTAAATTACACGCGCTCCTTCTTAGCCGAGGGCATTTATTATAATTACCAGAAAGTGCAATTAAAAATACAAACGCAAACAAAAATATCACGTAGAATAGGCAGAAAACGAAATATTCCTTCCTAGCAGCAAGTAATAATTCCAACAGCAGATCTATAACCAAGTATTACGCAGGACACTCACGTGCAGCCGTCTGTCTCTTCTGTTGACTAATCGCTTGACCCAAGTTATGACAGTGACCAAGCAGTTTAAATACTCTACGGTCGCTGTGGCCGCCTTCTAATTAGCACAGCCAATAGTCTATAGCAGGGCAATTCCTCCAATCGAAACTACAGTTCGCACTTCAACGCAGGAAGGGAGCAATTAAATTACACGCGCTCCTTCTTAGCCGAGGGCAGTTATTATAATTACCAGAAAGTGCAATCAAAAAATACAAACGCAAACAAAAATATAACGTAGAAATAGGCAGACAACTAAATATTCCTTCCTAGCAGCAAGTAATAATTCCAACAGCAGATCTATAACCAAGTATTACGCAGGACACTCACGTGCAGCCGTCTGTCTCTTCTGTTGACTAATCGCTTGACCCAAGTTATGACAGTGACCAAGCAGTTTAAATACTCTACGGTCGCTGTGGCCGCCTTCTAATTAGCACAGCCAATAGTCTATAGCAGGGCAATTCCTCCAATCGAAACTACAGTTCGCACTTCAACGCAGGAAGGGAGCAATTAAATTACACGCGCTCCTTTTTAGCCGAGGGCAGTTATTATAATTACCATAAAGTGCAATCAAAAATACAAACGCAAACATAAAAATAATATAATGTAGAAATAGGCAGAAAACTAAATATTCCTTCTTAGCAGCAAGTAATAATTCAAACAGCAGATCTATAAACAAGTATTTCGCAAAACACTCACGTGCAGCCGTCTGTCTCTTCTGTTGACTAATCGCTTGACCCTTGACTAATCGCTTGACCATAGATCTGCTAGTATATACAAGGATAAATGCCAGAGCCCACAGCAAATGGAGAGCTCATGCCTGCCACAATGCTTGAGCCAATGCCAGAGAAATGGAATTAGCCAGGCATCTCCCTGGAGCCTGAGCATCAAGAAACTTCTGACCAGGTGGTTGTGAGCCAGCACATCTTGCATTTCCAGGAATTTCTCATGGTGTGCGAGGGTATGAGGACGACCCCCACACACCTCCCACCACTGAGGGTGAGCTGCGTTGACCTCTAGTGGACATTTTAATTATTTGGAAGAGGATAGTTCCTTTTTTCTCCCTTCCTGCTGGTCTCCTTATAGCTTTGATTTATCCTGTTACCCCCTCAGAGTTTCCCGATGCACCCGCTAGTCCCGCCAGCCCTAGTCCCTGTGTATCTATAGTCCCCACGCAGGCCTCCCTCATCCCACCTCCTCGTCCAAAATCAGCCAGTTCCTCAGCCTGGTCAAGAGGAATCCTGGCTCTTGATGTCATTACTCCCCCTTGGCCCACCAACTTTCAGTTTCACCTTGGCCTCTCTCCCTCACCATGGTCTATCATCCTTACAACTCCACCGACTCCCTCTCCTCTAGCTCAGCCATGATAATGTATCATCCTGTCTGAACCTTTGGGACTATCATTCTCTGCCTTCCCACTAGCTCCACCTCAGTCCTCTGGCTCCCTGGCTCCACTTTGGACGATCGTTGCTGTGGCTCTTCCTCGGTCTCTGAGGCCATCTGTGTTGTTTTGTCCCATCTGCTCTCCATCTGTGCCTAGGGCTCCACTGCCATCAGCTTTGTTTTCATCAGTCGTCCCTCAGAGTTTGTCATCCAAGTTTCCACCATGGCTCCTCCCTCCGTCGACTCTGTGGTGGGCTATTGTCCTGGCCAAGTTCTGGTTCCCCGCTTGGCTTCTCCTGCTCATGGCTCCTCCTCACCCTCCACCCCCTTGACTGTTTTTGCCTGTGTCTGTTTTGTTATGGTCCTGTAGCGTTTGCGTAGAATCATGCATGATCTTTGGGGTGTTTATGGCTTAAGAGACCCTTTTAGCCTTTTGACATTTGCATATAAATTACAGTTCTGGTCAGAGACTTTACTTTTTAATGGGGGTTTAAATTGCCAGATGGTTCCTCGCCATCAAGGAGATTCTAACCAGTCCCCCCCAACTATCATCTCCCCCATCTGACTTCAAACACGGTCCAAAGAGCTGTAAATGACCCCGATGGGCCTGGCTGGCCAACAAACTAACACACACAAACACACACACACGTAAAGACCGTTACTCCGTTATACTCTACAAATATATCTGGATTATTGCATGTGTTGTTTGTACGTTTCCCTATTAGATTAACTGAGTTACCACTCGTTATTTGTATTAGTTAAAGCCATAAAACACTGATATTCAGGTGTATGTATGTATCTTTGGTTTAATCTATTCCAAATGTTTGTTTCTTGGTATCAATATTATCTGCTTTTCATTCCTAAAACTGATGTACAGTATGTGATTGTGAAACGCATCATACGATTTGTACTATATTTTGGGTTAAAACTACAGAAATTCCAGACCGGCCATAAAACATGCAAATGAGCCATGAAGGGAAACAAAGCAAACTTCTCCAGCTCAAAAATTCATGCCTGGTATTGGCCAGTCCACACAGAATAGGAACCCTCAAAAGCGATTAGCCCAAAATAATCTTTGCTCAGAAAAACCCTCTTCGTTTGAGACAACACTTTCCCAAGACTCTCAAGATCTTCCTCTTGAGTTTTTATTTTCCGGCAGTTTTTATCTTCAAGTAACTTTAGTCGCTGTGGACTTTTCCTTCTTCAGAAGAACCAGAAGTAAAACTTCCAGCTCACTCCTAACGAACTCATCAAATACTTCCGTTGTCTACCGCATCAGGACTCTTCTTCAGCAATCGAAAACCAATGCAAGTAACCACTTAAAATTATTTAGATGCGTGTTTGAGTTTCAGTCCCTTTTTAAGGTGATTATTGGATTCTTTGATGATTTTTCAAAGGTTGGGGGTTAAGTGATGTGAATACTGCCATTCTTTTCTATTCTCTCTTTTCCTTACTTTGTTTCATTCTGTGTATATAGAAGTGTTTTGCTTAGTTATATAATAGATATAGTTTCATTTATTAAATCCCTTATATTCACAACGGATTGTATCTGTTTGCTGCTCACAATTCGAAGTCAATGAATGTGTGAACCCTTGCTACATTTGCTAAATTACTGCTAGCACTGCACAAAGGACAGTTTATTCTTCCTTGGCCAGGAAAATAATCTTTTCTTGAATTGATAAATGATTATATTGTAT
Organism: Sinocyclocheilus anophthalmus; assembly: GCA_018155175.1. Taxonomy (NCBI): domain Eukaryota; kingdom Metazoa; phylum Chordata; class Actinopteri; order Cypriniformes; family Cyprinidae; genus Sinocyclocheilus; species Sinocyclocheilus anophthalmus. The sequence continues at coordinate 23,147 of JADLZN010007422.1, read as the reverse complement.
GCTCGGTGGACGGACAGATCAAATATTTGTAATATTGATTCTGCTACAGTTATTTCGAAGATATAATCTAAATATTCATTATTGATCATAACCAGTTATAGTTAGTCATACATATTTCCCTTTTTAGAGCTATAAAAACCCTACAGTCCCTTTCCAGCGCCATGTCCTCCATGTGAAATCCCCTTTATCCCTCCTCTGATGGACTGTTACAGTGCACTAACAATGAACAGTTGTGTTTTTATATATTGTTAAAGCATTAAATAACATTAATGGGACCTTATTGTAAAGTGTTAGCAGCAAATCTAAGTGCAGTGATACCAACCTGGCAACACTGTGGAGTCTTCATGTCTGAAATCCCTGTGTGTTAAGAGCAGTGAGACAAAATATGTTTTTAGTCCTGAAATACAGATGTACTAAAGCTGATTCATTGATTGAACATCCAAATAATAAAGCACTACTGATGCACTGAATTAATGCAAAAAAAAGGCTTTAAAAGTCAGAAAAATTACATTTTGATAGAAATATCTGCCCTAAACATTGTCATATTTTTGTTTTGTTAATATTTTTTCATGTAAACTGTGAGCAGCTCTGAGAAAATTACTGAGTCTCTTTGAGTCTCAGTTCAATCAAACACCAGCTTACGCATGGACTGATTTGTGTTTGTTCCCTGGGAGACACATGAATCATCACATCAAATTATTGACACAAGAAAGATACATGATTAGTGGTCTGATACTAAAGGAGATGTGAAATGGAAAATCTAAATAAAGAAGTTAACAAAAACACACTACCAGTTTCAAACCTCAAAGCTAACTCGCCAGTTTAAAAGTTTTTGTTTTCGGAGTGTCTATTTAAACTAAGTGCAAATAGCCCGCCTTGTTGGCAAGAGGCTATTTAACACTAAACTCCGCCCACCAACATGTGATTGGGATAGTCAATACTGAAAAAGACGCTTGTCAAAGTAGATGGTAAGGCGTGTGCGTTGTGACGCAATCGATCCAAGTTAGAATCTGCCTTTTGCCTAACTTTTTTTCCCTCCCTTTTCAAATCTCATATCGCATCAGAAAGGCATTTATTTTCAATAAAAAAATGAAGGAAATAATAAAAAAATTGAAAATAAAGTATCGGGTAGGTGTAGGGTTTTATTGTCCCAATAAGGTGGCATCCATTTAATAATTTTTGAATTAAAATTATAATTTACATTCAATATGTTATTATTGCATATTGTTTTATAATATACTATACTAAGGTGCAGATAATTGCTACTATTTGCAATACGTAATATAAATAGCATAAAATCTTGCCATTTTAACAGTGTAAATAGAATCTAAAGCTATTTGCACTTAGTGTAAATAGCATATTTACTTCTGTCATGAAAACAAATTCCTCGTATGTGTAAACATACCTGGCAATACAAACTCATTCTGATTCTGATTCTGATATGTTAAAATACTGCTATTTTCACTTAGTGTAAATATAATCCATGCTAATTTGCACTAGGTAAATAGCATCCATCACTATTTGCACTTATTGTAAATAACATCTATTGCTGCCTTTTGTTTTTTACCCTTCTGAAACTGACCAAATTGTGATGTGGTCACAATTTGACCACATCAGTCTTCTCAACATGCAGGCATATATTTTAAGAAAGTAATATGTAAGTAAATATGTTATTATGCTTTTGATGCTTTTCCAGATGATTAATCTTAAATACTTTAGGTGGATGCAGTGCAATAAAGTTTGCCAATCACAGCAGTAGTATTTACTTGCATCTGAAACAGCAACATCCTTCAAACAGAGGGTTTTTGTGGAATGAGAATGGAAATCAACTTTGACAAATAGTTAAACATTATTGTGCAAAAAAAAAAAAAAAGCATTTCATGCATTTTATAACCCGCATAAGCCATAGTCCTAATAAATTAAGCTGAAGCAAATATTTTCCACTTTGAACAAAAAGACACAGAAACAGATTAAAATGTCTTTTTTTGAATGAAAAAGTTAAATGAATTGGAATGAAAACAATGAAAATTCCAAATGTACTTACAGTGTCCAAACATGAGCAAAATCAGCAGAGAAAGAGTAAAGATGCTTTCAGAGGAGAAGACAACGACTCTCAGATCGCCAACTGCACGCTCACCATTAACTGAAGATAAAACATTATTAAAATCAATCTTTATGAATGCTTTGTTAAATAACATCAAATTGATGTAAGTGGTGTGTTCGCTCACCTGTTTTTAGTATAATTTCTGTCATCAGTGCAACAACATTCAGCAAAACAACACCAACGGATCCCAACGCATACAAAATATTTTTAAGGTGAGGGTTAGATCTGCAGATAAATGTAATTTTATCTCAGGGACCTTACTACTTTCTAGTTTTAACAAATGCAGCCAATACATTCATCACAGTCTTGTGGCATAAAATAAAAAGAAAAAACAAACAAACAAAAAAAATCACATTCTACATCCTCAGATGTTTGTCCAATTAGTTTTGATTGATTTTCATTAGGCAGACCAGTCGTGTGTGTAGATTTGCCCTCACTCGTTGGAAATGAACTGTACTGAGATGCAGAAAAATGTAATTGTAATTGTAAACTCAGTTTCAGTTACTCTTTACCAATATAACAAATGATCTGTCAAAATGAACACTTCACTTCCAAACCCTTCACTCCTTGTCCAAATACCCGCACTTGCGGTCTTGGCCACTTGAGAGTGTGTGTGCGCGACAGGAAGTAAGTGTGCAAGTATGTCCCATGTCTTCAAAATGCCAAAGCGCAGTGCACTTAATGGATACTAAATCCACACTACCTCGAATACCGCTCCAGAGTGCTATTCAAGGCTAAGTGTATCCCATCATGCATCATGTTCTGGAAATAAATCGTGAGACTTTTTGCCGAGATCTCGCGAGAGGTCACGGAAACCTTTAAAGTTAAATATTAATATAATTATTAGATATTACATATAATTTGGTAGGAAAACTGTGTTTTTACGTTTTATTGGTGCATAGATGAGTTGTGGTGATATTTATTTTGTAAAACATTTGCAATTGCTTTTTATCATTTAATTAGAAGCAACACAAATTAAAATTATGTCATGTTATATGGACTACTGAACAGACATTTAGAAGTTGATTTTAAATGCAAAATATTTCAAATTAAAAATTAAAATAAAGCTGTGTAAACACTCGCATTTTTACATTTTTTTTTTCCACTTTTTACACACTATAAGTGTGTCCCCTCAGGTAATGAAAGTTTTCGACACCACTTGTGGTCTTCAACACCCACTTGAAGAATTGGCCAATACAGGAAATACGTCATTTAATAATCAGTGGTCAAGTGCAAAACTGCAATGTGGTATTTGGACAAACCCTTCACTTCGCACTTGTATACTTAGGGGTTTAATTTCGAATATTTTTGAGAGTTTTTATATTCTGACTAATTCATCATAGTTTATATTTTATTGGGTATATTAAGGCCACGGTTTTAAAGCTGAACTTGGGTCGCTTTGACCTTTGAAAGTGAATCATAACAGCCTACAAAAGTGATTTTAAACACGCACGGAGTGATATTGAACAAATTCAAAATTAGTGACGTAATTACACTAAATTACAATACTGGTAGCTATCTCATCATTACTAGCTTATATATGCACTCATCCACAGCACTTGCTGAAACAGTCGTACATATCCATCCTGCGCACATTCTGTGCACAGAATCTCTAGTAAATAAATGTATGCAAGATGACCCTTTTTTCATCACCCAGTATAGAAAATTACGTTATTATACTTTCCAGTATTAGAAATATATGATAGGCCAATACCTTTTTCATTTTTCATCGTTTCGATGCAGAAAAAGATAACTACTACCATCATTATAAAAGTGAAGAATATCCATGCAGTTTTACGGAGTAAAACTGAACCTGAAAAAATATTTGAATGTTTTTATTCAATGAACCGTTTAAACTTTTGAATAGCAAAGTAAAAAACACCAAACATGAAGATAATCAAGGAAAGATCTAAATATAGAACAACAAATAATGAAAAGAAAAGAAAAAAAGTCCTGATTCAGTCAGACAGAGAATTGACCCGTAAACTCTACAGAACTGACCATTTAAATATTCAGAACGAATGGAAACAAAATGTCCCTTTTAAGCATCTATAATCACTGAAAGTGAATTTTTCTCAGTATTACACAGAACTATAGACAGATGTGTTTATAACATACTTACAGCATTTCCTCTGGTTTAGGCCAGCCAAACAAAAAAATGACATAAAAAAGGTCATTGGGAACAGTATGGCAATAAAAAACCCTGAAAAAAGAAGATTAGTAATGTTCAAGTAAGATTCATTGACAAAATATATACAGTATATATTTAAATGTCATTGTAATCACATTAAAGCCATCTATTTTTCATCTCTCTTTAACCTTTTGCTACTTACATTTACTTAATTCTCAGTGTGTTGAAAGTCCTCAAAAATTTGATCTACCATGTTTTATACTTTTTTTTCTCTTATTATTGTCCATTTAGAAATGGCACAGATTTGATAAAGGGTTACTAACCTCCTCTGGCAGCTCCAAAAGCAACATACAGGAGGGTGACGTGTAATGAAGGCAGAATGTAAAAGATGAATGCAGCTACAGATGTTAGTATATCCCATATACATTCTGATATCGGTCCACGGCATGACATCTCCTTTCCAGTCAATACTACAAAATGTAAAAAAATTAATTAATAAATTAAAATCCAACTACTTCTTCAGTTCCACATTAAATTTAAGGGTTACAATAATAAGCATGATGAAATTTCAGAGATGCCGCGAATCTAGTCCTCTTATCAGATTCCATCATACCATATTCATTTTGTCTAGTATTAATTGGAGAATTGCTGCTTCACAACATAATTTTACTGAACTACTGCTTCACAATCATAGGATGTTTAAAGTATGAGATGAAGACATTCCCTTTTCTATAACTTTTTTTCTGAAGGCAAAACAACACACAAGATTAAACAGTAGTAGAAAAATTATAACACACCACCTATAGATATGTGTGTGTGTGTGTGTATATATACATTCACACACACACCCCACACACATTAAGATGCACTAATACTACATTTCTCCACCGATACGATAGCCGATTATTCCGATTATAGAGTGATATCTGCCGATACTGATAACAAAAGCTATAGTTCCCTTTCAAGGGCACTTCGAACAGCGTCCTCTAGGGGTCGCTATGGGGAACGCCTCGTCATGACCCGTCTGAAGCATACATTGAAAAAACTCCAACAGCACGTTGGTCGGTGAAAGCCATGATGTCACTACCAGTGCGACTATAGTATGTAGGGAGAACACATCATCCTATTCTTTTCCATCATTGACTGTTTTGTTTGAAGCGTGCCTTTCTGTGGTAAGAGCGATCTCTATTTATTTCATTATGGCGAGCACTAGCAAAGCTTTTAGAGGATGTGTGCATCTGTGTCGTTGTTATTTAACATCTGATGACACACACGATCTATGCGTTGTTTGTTTTGGGCGAAGAGCACGCACGCGATGTCTCCGAGGGGGCAATCTGCGTGTTAATACGAGTTATGCCAACATCGAGGCGATGCGCGAAAACGGTTATGAGAAGATGCCCCTATAGAGAGACCAGCTATCTCTCTATGGGTGAGACGTCCTCTCTTAAAACTCCATCCTTGCCATCTAAGCCTCTTCAGGTGACCACCTTACTGATGGTCTGGACTAGAGGCTTCTTCGGATGGGGCTCTGGCGCGGGAACCATGGTGGGTGAGTACGATTCATGTCTAAATATATGTATATATAAATATATACAGTGGTGTGAAAAAGTGTTGGCCCCCTTCCTGATTTCTTATTTTTTTGCATGTTTGTCTCACTTTAATGTTTCAGATCATCAAACAAATTTAAATATTAGTAAAAGATAACACAAGTGAACACAACATGCAGTTTTTAAATGAAGGTTTTATTATTAAGGGAAAACAAAATCCAAAACTACATGGCCCTGTGTGAAAAAATGTTTGCCCCCTAAACCTAATAACTGGTTGGGCCACCCTTAGCAGCAACAACTGCAATCAAGCGTTTGCGATAACTTGCAATGAGTCTGTTACAGCGCTGTGGAGGAATTTTGGTCCACTCATCTATGCAGAATTGTTGTCATTCAGCCACATTTGAGGGTTTTCGAGCATGAACCGCCTTTTTAAGGTCATGCCACAGCATCTCAATAGGATTCAGGTCAGGACTTTGACTAGGCCACTCCAAAGTCTTCATTTTGTTTTTCTTCATCCATTCAGAGGTGGACTTGCTGGTGTGTTTTGGGATCATTGTCCTGCTGCAGAACCCAAGTTCGCTTCAGCTTGAGGTCACGAACAGATGGCTGGACATTCTCCTTCAGGATTTTTTGGTAAACAGCAGAATTCATGGTTCCATTTATCACAGCAAGTCTTCCAGGTCCTGAAGCAGCAAAACAGTCCCCAGACCATCACACTACCACCACCCCTATTTTTTACTGTTGGTATGATGTTCTTTTCTGAAATGCAGTGTTACTTTTACGCCAGACGTAATGGGGACACACACCTTCCAAAAAGTTAAACTTTTGTCTCATCAGTCCACAGAATATTTGCCAAAAAGTCTTGGGGATAATCAAGATGTTTTTTTGGCAAATGTGAGACGAGCCTTTATGTTCTTTTTGCTCAGCAGTGGTTTTCGTCTTGGAACTCTGCCATGCAGACCATTTTTGCCCAGTCTCTTTCTTATGGTGGAGTCATGAACACGGACCTTAACTGAGGCAAGTGAGGCCTGCAGTTCTTTGGATGTTGTTGTGGGGTCTTTTGTGACCTCTTGGATGAGTCTTCGCTGTGCTCTTGGGGTAATTTTGGATGGCCGGACACTCCTGGGAAGGTTCTCCACTGTTCCATGTTTTTGCCATTTGTGAATAATGGCTCTCACTGTGGTTCGCTGAAGTCCCAAAGCCTTAGAAATGGCTTTATAACCTTTTCCAGACTGATAGATCTCATTTACTTTCTTTCTCATTTGTTTCTGATTTTCTTTGGATCTCGGCATGATGTCTAGCTTTTGAGGATCTTTTGGTCTACTTCACTTTGTCAGGCAGGTCCTATTTAAGAGATTTCTTGATTGCGAACAGGTGTGGCAGTAATCAGGCCTGGGTGTGGCTAGAGAAATTGAACTCAGGTGTGATAAACTACAGTTTTAACAGGGGGGCAAACACTGCTTCACACAGGGCCATGTAGTTTTGGAATTTGTTTTCCCTTAATAATAAAAACCTTCATTTAAAACTGCATGTTGTGTTTACTTGTTTTATCTTTGACTAATATTTAAATTTGTTTGATGAGCTGAACATTAAGTGTGACAAACATGCAAAACAATAAGAAATCAGGACGGGGGCAACACTTTTTCACACCACTGTGTATATATATATATATATATATATATATATATAATATATATATATATGTATATCTATATACTATATATATATGTGTGTGTTGTGTGTATTTAATGCGCTGGTGGTTGTGTGTATAATCCATCTGCTGTTTTCCGGGACCTGTGTGTTTCTGTTCCTTTCTAGGGTAGGTCCTCGGTGAGCAACCCCCTCTGTTGGATTCAGAAACCGAGTGCTCGACTTGCAGTGCTTATTTCACTCGTCAATATATGTCCAGACGGTAAGAAAAAACCAGCCGTATGATAGCCTGGTTTCGTGTTTTTTTCCTTTTCCCCCCCCCCCATGCTTCCTGGATCATGTGGCCAGGTCACAGGCTTCTGCGGGAGAATTCCTGATCATCAGGCCCCCGGCACGGCACTGCAGAATTTCCTGGACGTCCGGGCTGGGCTTATACTTTCAGACTGCCCTGTCTGGTATACCGTATCTAGGTCACCCTGAGGGGCCTCCTAGTCACCAGGATATCCCCTCTTGCTGAGGCATCGAGTGGGAAGTATAGGTGGCATTTGCGAGAACCTTCTTATGTAATGCCGTCTCAGGCAGTGCTCCCCTCGCCTTAGAGGGTCGTATTTGAGCTTGCCTCTCCCGTTTGGCCCATTACTTCCGGGTATCTGTGAACAGATGCTTGAAAAACTCTTAAAGCCAGATATGGTAAGTGCAAACGTTATGCTTTGCGCACTTTCTAAAATCCACATAGTGGTAAGTGTGCACGTTATGCTTTGCACACTTTTCTGGAATTCTGTATGGTAAGGGTTACGCGTTATTAGCCTCGTTCCCTTTCTCCAAGTTGGTTTAGACCCCGGTACCTTGGGCTCCACTCAACTAGTGTGTCTCTGTCGCATCACTCCCCTCACCATTGAGGGTTATTGTGAGCATGGTGCTTTCTTTCGAGCGTTTGAATTCTCTCCCGTATGAGGAGTGGATTCTCGCATCCATGGGGTGTTCTCGTGGTAGTGTTTAGCAGTGCTCCCCTTTTATCAAAGGGTTGCCTATGAGCACGCTACTCCTTTCTGAATTCGGAGTTCCCCTCTCATGTGAGAGATGAGTTCTCTGTTTTCCCAGAGCACCTGGAATCAGCAGCATCAGGCGAACTAGGCCCTTTCTCCGCCTCTCTGATGAGTTTTCTGGCTAGCTTGCCATATGCTTACCCTTCTGATTTCTAACGATCGTGCTGTAGGTCGAGCCCCTCTCGTTGAGAGCTGGGTGTTTGCTCCCTCAGCTAGAGATTTACTGCTAGCCATTCCAGCTTTATACCTTAGATTGAGTTGATGACTTCTTAAACATAGTGTTCTGGGATGCACCATTTCCATCTATCTCTTTCAGAGTACCACGAGGGCCCCTTAGAACAGTTTTTAAATCCATGTTATGGTAAGTGTGCACGTAAGTCTTTGTACACTTTCTAAAATCCACACTGTGGTAAGTTTGCACGCTAGTACCCTGCGTTCTTTCTAAAATCCTGTATGGTATGCTCTTTCTTGAGTGGTTTAAAACCCCGGTTCCGCCTTGGGCACCACTCCACCTATGTATCCTCTGGATACCTACTTTAACAGGGTGTTGCTACTAGGGATCTGTTGAGATAGTTCCTTTAGCATATGCAGAGCGTGCTGTTGCCCCTGTGTGACAGGACAAGATTTAGTATGATTCTAGGCTCTTGGTCGTATTCCCTTAAAGGAATCTATTCCTGATTCCAAGCCTTGAGCTCTACCCCGGGCCTAGGAGTTCTGGCCCTAATAGGTAAGTTTTTGGGGTATGTAGCCTAGGCCTTTGGCCGATGGGAATAATGTCACTGACAGCTGTCTTAACGTCCCAGGGGCAACTCCCATGGCAATATGGTAGAGTTGGTACTTAGTGCTCACCATGGGTTCTGGCATGCACTCCCCTCAGATGGTGGCATGGGTAACCGTTTCCCTAGCAACCCCTAGAGGACGCAGTTCAAAGTTCCCTTGAAAGGGAACGCCTCGGGTTACGTATGTAACCATGGTTCCCAGAGTAGGGAACGAGACACTGCATCCTCTAGGTTTCCTGCCATGCTTCGGACGCAAGCTTCAGACGAAGAAGTGAATGTGTTCTCCCTTCGGCTATTTATACTATAGTCGCACCGGTAGTGTCGTCATGGCTGTCGCCGGCCAACGTGTTGTTGGTGTTGTTTCAATGTATGCTTCAGACACGGGTCACTACGAGGCGTTCCCCATAGCGACCCCTGAGGATGCAGTGTCTCGTTCCCTACTCCGGGAACCATGGTTACATACGTAACCTGAGACGTTTGGTGCTTCTACCTTTTATACCTTTTTTTAATTAATAATGACACAATTTTTAAATGAATTCAAATAAAAAACTTTATTCCTCTATTCAACAACTTGTTTCAGAGTACTAGTATCAGTTATCAACAACACATTACTCAAATGATATTAACTCACTTAACTAAATTCTGAAGATTTAATTATTTCTTAATACTGAACCTCAAAGTAGGATGTTTCTTACATTTTATTTACAGTAGCACATTTAATGCATTTTCCTGACCTCTTTTGATTGACAAGATACATCGGCCCTGATCATTGGCTGTTTTTAACTTTAGTGTGAAAAATGCTTTATCACCAAAACATTGGCCATATATCGTTGCATCTCTAATATTATAATATTATATATATTATATACTTCTATATAATTCTCTATATATATATAATATATATATAATATATATATTATATCAATCATGGATAACTGAAAAGCGGGTATTTACAGACTATGGAAAGACTACAGTACATCATGTATATGAAATCAGGCAAAATCACAATCCAGGCATGATCACCATACATCTTGCAAAGTCTTATAATGCAACATTTTCCCAAGTCCTGGCTGGAAAGAACTGAAAGAAAATTCACTTTATACTAAACGTTTAATAAACTTTCTTTTGAAGAAATTCCGCACTAACACATGTAGATCATACTAACATAAATCTAACTTTTTGAGTGAAATAAAGTATAAACGGTACATTGAATGCATTATCATTTTTTAGGTCATGCCGATTATTTTAAACGTGTTTGTGCATGACAGCATGATAAATGTGATATCATGTTGCGGAACATATAGATCTACCAACCTGAAGAATAAACCACTGTTACAAGGAAATATTCAGACTGAAGAGCTAAATCTGTGAACAAAAAATATTTTGGGTAACTTAATATTCCAAGTGCAAACAGGTCACCTTGTTGGCAGAGGCTATTTACACTAACCCCATCCACCAATATCTAATTGAGCCAGACAAAATTACAAAACAAACCCATATATTAAAAGTAGCAGAAAAGTGTATGGAATTAACTTTTGATGTGATCAACCAAAATTTCATTATACATTATTTTTAAAATTACATTTTCTCCCTTTCCCCATTGCATATCAGCTCGGAGAGACATTTATTTTTAAATAAAAATGAATAAGTCGTCCGGTCAGAGACAAAGTACACTTTAATAGAGGCATTTACAGTCTTTGTAATTTGCTGAGTGAACAACTGTAGTACAAGTAGCAGAGGGTATGGCAGCGTAGCGCTGAGCAGTTTGGAATATATCTTAGTATGAGTGGTTCTAAACAAACAAAACTAAAAATACTCAATTAGTAAATATACAGAAACAACAACACCTCAATTTGTCACTTATACGAACCTCATGTATGTCAATTATACACACACACACACACACACACATACATAGGATATTATATATATATATATATAATAGCACGTTTTCCTGACACCTGAGCTCGAATAATCATATTGTATATATAGCGCATGAACGCTGTCTATGTCTCTTTATACAGGACATTACAACATATACAAACTCAAAGTGACTGAAAGTGTCTCACATTTACTATATTATACCCATATATCACTATTTAACCGTCTTATCTTTCCACTAACCGTAATATAATGCAATACCCCATGCGTGTGATACACCTACATAATAATACTAACGCTAAAAAAATCTAGCTTTTACTGAAATTACAGCTCTCCAAAGGTAAGAATAACATAAGCAAAGTCACTCACTTATATATGAATGCACTCTCTAACAATCATGTTGGGGAGTACGAATTACTGTACCAATTTCGTAATTTATTACAAAATAAATGTAATTGTAATCAGTAACAGTTATTGAAAAATTTTTTAAAAAAAAGAAGAAATTTAATTGTATAGTTATTTATGAAAATGTTAATGATAACAAAGGTGGTTACAGCAGAATTTTTTCACACACACTTTAAATTTATTTATTTCATAAATTGCATTGACTGGTCTAAAATATGAGACACCAATATTTCGGGAGTTATAGGACACGTGCTTATTCAAAAGATTAACTGTTTGTTTGTTGTCTTTATCCGTGCACTCTGAACTGCTCCTGTTAATACTGAACTGTTAAAGGGAAAAGCTGATTCATCAGAGTAATGTGACTTAAATTCACAAAAGTGCGCTAAAGTCTCTACTGTATCACTGTTTAGTGGGCCTTTTCTACAACTTATGTAAATGCTTTATTTCAGTTTTTTTCTTTTTAATAAATTTACAGACATTTCTAAAATTCTGTTTTCACTTTGTCATTTTGGGGTACAAAGTGTAGATTAATGAGAAAAAAAAAACAATTGTAGTATCACTCAGGCTGCAATTTAACAAAATTGAAAAAAGCGAAGGGGGTCTGAATACTTTCTGAAAGCACTGCAGCTCATCACAGTAAATATTTGAAGTGGTTTCCCCAAATTCAACTGAAAATTAAACTTTTAATGACTTCTGCAAACTCAAAATTATTCATAATAATAATAATCATGGCAAGCATCTTTAGTACTTAGTGGAGCACCCTTATACTATTATGACCTGCTCCAAACGAGATGCATAGCCAGACACCAGCTTCTGGCAGCGTTCCTGAGGAATTTTAGCCTGTTCCTCATGAGCAATGGCCTCCAGTTCAGTGATATTCTTGGGTTTACGTTCTGCATCCGCCTTTTGTAAATTCCACCAGAGATTTTGGGTTCAGGTGACTGTGATGGCCACTGTAGAATCTTCCAGGACTTTTTCTGCAACCAAGCCTCCGTGGGAATTTGAAGTAGGCTTGGGATCATTGTCGTGTTGGAAGGTCCAGTGATGCCCAAGCTTCAGCTTCCTCATAGATGCCATGACATTTTCTCATTAGATTTCCTGATCCTTCAATGAATCCATCTTGCCTTCCACATGCTGCAGGTTTCCAGTGCCAGACGATGCAATGCAGCCATAGAGCATCACCAAGCCACCACCATGCTTAACTGCAGACAAAGTGGTCTTTTCAGCATATGCTTCATTCTCCTTCCTCCAGACATACCGCTGATCCATAGGGCCGAAAAAGTTCCAGTTTTGTTTCATCGCTCCACAGAACAGAATCCCCAAATTTCTGTGGCATATTTATATGATCTTGAGCAAATTGGAGCTGACTTTTCTTGTGCTTTCCATGCTTCTGCATTTAGTACAAGCCTTACTGTGCAAGCTGAAACCTCAGTGCCTATTGCACCAAGTCTTGCTTTAAAAAAAAAAAAAAAAAAAAAAAAAAAAAAAAAAAAAAAAAAAAAAAAAAAAGAAAAAAAAAAAAAGAAAAAAAAAAAGGAGAAAAAAAAAAAAAAAAAAAAAAAAAAAAAAAAAAAAAAAAAAAAAAAAAAAAAAGAAAAAAAAAAAAAAAAAAAAAAAAAAAAGGGGGGGGGGGGGGGAAAGCAGGTCTTTGCAGTCCCCTTGAGGATTTTTCTGAACCTGCCTTCTCATATATCTGGTTGCAGCCATTGATAGCTCCTTTTTCTGCCCTGTCCAGTATTTAGCAATTGATATGTATAGGTAGATGCCCTATTAGCGGCTGTTTCCATGGGCCACTATATGTAAGCTGTCCGCCATATTGGAATGTCCAGGAACACTCGAGAGCAAATTGCCGGTGCATCCGCACTGCCAACTGTTTATAACTCATGTTATGAATATATACTGTAATTAAATATATTATAGATATATAATAATATATATCTATATATAATATATATATATCTTCAGTATACTTCAGAAGGAATGGCTTTTGCTAAACTACCCAATCCAACAGATGAGCCATTGGCTAAAAGGTTTAACCCTTAAATGCATGGATGTTTCACCAATCATTATTACATATTTGGGTTTTTTAGCGACCCGGACCTATATATCCAGCACAGATGGACCTCTAACTGCTGCAACAGCAAAAAATGATCTTGATATTTTAAGAACAATCACAGAACAATAAAATAAAGCATATTTCGTTACCCTTTGAAACTTAAAAAGGGTTCAATTTGAGCAGATGATTTTACCATTGCTGTCATCGTCAGCGTGCACTTCCACAGTACATCCAGCATCTGCCTCATATTCACGATCTCAGCCATATTCTCAAAACTATCATTTCAATGACTTCATATTCAATATTTTGATCACTGGCAGCTTATTCACCACATCCAGCATCAAATGGCTGTGACATTTATATTTAATTGCGTATAGTAATTGCTCTTCAGTAAAGCCATTCAAACCACTTTAGTTTTTGCTGATAATATTTGTTTGTTTTATGCTTGCGGTAATTATGAGTGAAACGTCACGCCGTTATTGTGTATCAAACAGTGCCACCTTGAGAAAAAAAAAGATGCATTGCACAAATTGAGTCATCAGATATGTAAATATAGTCGCGGAAAAAATACACATTTACATACCTCGGGTCTGTAGCGACCCTATACACTTTTTACAAAAAATGTATCAGAAAACAGGCATTATTTTATATTTTACTATTTTTTTTCTTGTTATATTGTTTATAATGAATAGACTGAGGAATACTAAGAAAGTTGATGTCTAACTTTAAAAAATGAAGGAGGGAGAGGGTAGAGAATGATGTCCCGGGTCGCTAAAGACCCGAGGTATGCATTTAAGGGTTAAAAGGTACTTTAGTTTAAAAAAACTGCAATGTTGAGTTAATACATATTAAAAACACAAACCAACACATTTGTACCCTTGAAAGTTTATCCAGTTTCTTCAGGAATTTAAATTTATGTCGTTTTTACAACCATCGGCTATTCGAAGATGCCACAATCCTGCACAGCCAATGGTCTGCGAACCCATAGTATGGTGAATGACGTCAAATTGACCGTTGCAAGATGGCGGACTCGTCTACGTGCTTGGAGCGGTCAAATGAGGCATATATACATATCTATGGTGTAACCACTGTTCCTTTACGTTTGAACTTGCGACCTATGCTTCCAACAGTGTCTCTAGAAACGTTCAGTGCCTTCGCTATCTTTGAATAATTTTGATTGCAACTGTATAATGTTAGCAAGATTAAAAATAAGTTCATTCACACTTAATGTTTAGGATCACATAGGCTGCACAATGATTTGTAATCTTTAGAGGCATCTCTTGTTTTGTTGGTCAAGTAATCCTACATTTGTGTCTTTCGTATTTTACCTTTCGTATCGTAGTTAAGGAGACTATTTTGAAGAAGTGGGAGTTAATCTTCTTCTGCAGAGGCAGTCTTTCATAATACTATAATGCAGTGGCGGGCCGTACATTTTACACCTAGGCCTTCAGTGGCGTCCTACATTAATTAATCCATCTCTTCATACCATCATAATGATGCCACGGCTATAGAAACCATAAATATTACACAGTAATGCAGTATAACAGGGCACTACATAACAGACAGGTATCTTATGTAGCGAGAATGAATGCCATTACTAAAAAAAGAAACCCAATTAACAATTGCGCAACACATCATCTGTAGCTGAAGCATTAACCTAACAAAATGACACAAATACAGTCCATCCGATGTTCTTACAGACATTTATTCACCCAAACGCATTTATACCTTACAGATAGAATTGGTATAAAACAAATAAGGTGATTACATGTGTTTTAAAGTTGACCAAACAAGTGAATGTTCTCTTACTGCTTTATTTTGTCTTCACGAGTCTCCCGCCGGTCTGCCAGCGCACTGCGGGAGGAAAATACTGGTTAGCACAGCTTTACTAGGAAAGTGATCAAGTCCAATAAAATAATTCATAACAAGATGATGAAGAAAGTGTATAGTGTGTTTTTAACATCCTCCTGTGACTCGATCTCCCCCTGGTCGCCTGGAGAAACACCGTTAATACAGATCCACTCGGGAAACTGAGATATTCTTACGGAAACTTAAACCTGGCTTTATATCGCGCAAATAACATCAGCATACAACACATCAAGCGATAAAAGAGTCAAAAATGAAAATTAACCTACCATACTCTAGCGGTTTTTCATCTTCAGGAGTCTTTCACAGAGCCGCTGCCGAGGAGGTGTGTGGTTGTTTTTCGCAGTCATTAGGACTACTGTTTTTAGATTTACTAAATATAGTAGGCAAATATTTTTTCAAAATGCACTGAAAATCTAAACCTGAGGAACAGTAATAAAAGTTTTACTACATTTTAATAAAATGATTTACAGTGATGCTGTTTGCTAGCTAGTATGCTGACCATCCAATCAAAGGAGGAGAAAATGCTGACGTTATCGTTAGCCAGCTAGATGGCCCTGGTGCTGCCAACTCGAAATCTGATTGGTTAAAGCAACGGTTTCATTGCCATTGATTTAAGCTAACAGACGCCTGCACTGTGGATTCTGAAGGCCTTAAGGCAGATTTATTTGACCTTGGCAACACGATTGCTGAAATATGATTGGATAAAAGCTCTAATATAAACATACACTGCTGGAAGCAGTGCAACCAAGAGAAAAGCTATGAAATGAAGAGAATAGACTATTGGAAATAATTGAATACACATTCATGGAAAAATATATTAAAACTAAATCAGTGATTCTGATAGTGTTTAGGCCAGCAGAGAAGGCTTTGCTGGCCCTGACGGCCCACCACTGCTATAACGTCATACTAAGACAAAACAAGTCATTTTGGCAGCTTGGTTATTTTTGTGCCCCTGGGAGTACAGTTCCACATGTGGTATTGTAGAATATTCAGTGACGTCACAACTGCCAGATTCAAACTGTGTTTTTGGGGGGGGGGGGGGGGGGGGCGCTTGGATGCTATACATCCGCACTCAATGAACTGACTTTAGCTGTACACTGACTCTTTGCTATTCCTGTTTGACTCTGTAAAGCTGCTTTGATACAATCAGTATTGTATAAAGCACTATGCAAATAAAGGTGACTTGACATATCTCAAAAATGCAGTATATTCAATCATATGTTTATTTTTGTTTTCAGACATTTAAATACACATCAAGTACTAGCAAAACAATACATTTATAATTTGTAAAATACACACTGATATCTATGGAAGCTGCACTAACAATCAATTCAAATATAAATTGATGTCATGTTTTATTTATATCAGATATACATTGTTTAGGTAACTATAAAGTTCACTCTACTTTTCTCCCAGTACACCAGCCACTTACTGTCATGTATTTCTGGAGAAATGGATGAACCTACATGTTGTAAATCCCACAGATACAATTCTCCTTACTGCAGTGCAAATTAACATGGCGGCACTGATCGCACATTATAGATTATCTAACAAGATCATAATCAAAGTTTTTAAAGTTAAAAAGTATGTGAATATTTCCAATAAAAAAAAGAAAATGAAATAAAAGCGATACATCTGTCATGCATCGCCATAGAGTGGTGGATATTACGTAAATGTGTAGGCCAACTGGTAATTACCATGGGCATGGTCCCCAGCTACCGTTTGTCTTGTTTTCACACTTTTTACTAGGGATGCACTGATAAACGATACTGGTATCGGCCACAACTGGCTCCTGTTACCGTATCGTTAAAATGCCCCGCTAACAAACGCCCGTACCACCATACCCACCACACACACCCCGCATGTGATAAGCACCATATTCAGACAAAGAAACACCGACAACAGACAGCAGAATGGAGTATTAGAGAATTAAGATATCTACGATGTATACAGGTGCATCTCAATAAATTAGAATGTCATGGAAAAGTTCATTTACTGCAGTAATTCAACTCAAATTGTGAAACTTGTGTATTAAATAAACTCAATGCACACAGACAGAAGTAGTTTAAGTCTTTGTTTCTTTTAATTGTGATGATTTTGGCTCACATCTGGCCCACCAATTCACTATCTCAACAAGTAAGAATACTTCATAAGACCAATAAAAACATTTTTTAGTGAATTGTTGGCCTCCTGGAAAGTATGTTAATTTACTGTACATGTACTCTATACTCGGTTGGGCCTCCTTTTGCATGAATTACTGCATCAATTCGGCGTGGCATGGAGGTGATCAGTTTCTTTTTTTGTGGCACTGCTGAGGTGGTATGGAAGCCCAGGTTTTTTTTTGGTCTCTTGTTTCTCATTTTCTTGTTGACAATACCCCATAGATTCTCTAATGGGTTCAGGTCTGGAGAGTTTGCTGGCCAGTCAAGCACACCAACACCATGGGTCATTTAACCAACTTTTGGTGCTTTTTGGCAGTGTGGGCAGGTGCCAAGTCTTGCTGGAAAATTAAATCAGCATCTTCATAAAGCTTGTCAGCAGAAGGAAGTATGAAGTGCTCCAAAATTTCTTTGTAAACGGGTGCAGTGATGTTGGTTTAAAAAAAACACAATGGACAACAGCTTCTTTGGCAATTGATGTTTGTGGCTTACCCTCCTTGTGAAGGGTGTCAATGATTGTCTTCTGGACAACTGTCAGATCAGCAGTGTTCCCCATGATTGTGTATCCTAGTTAACCAAACTGAGAGACCATTTTTGAAGGCTCAGGAAACCTTTGCAGGTGTTTTTGAGTTGATTAACTGATTGGCATGCCACCATATTCTAAATTGTTGAGATAGTAAATTGGTGGGGTTTTGTGAAATGTGAGCCAAAATCATCCCAATTAAAAGAACCAAGGACTTAAACTACTTCAGTATGTGTGCATTGATTTTTTTTTAATACACGAGTTTCACAATTTGAAGTTGAATTACTGAAATAAATGAACCGTTTTTTCCCAGACATTCTAATTTATTTGAGGATGCACCTGTATGTATGCAATGAATATAAAACATTCAGTATTAATGTCTGTATAGCTGATTTGCGCCAGCTGGTAAGCAAATCACGCTGAGTGGACTGAGGGCGCAGATGTGCGAGCTTGTCGAGTGAATATCCCTTTCTCACAGACATCACTGGAAAGTTTGTAGTTCCGTCAGATACGTCAAAAACAAGTAAGTAAAAAAATGCACACGACGACAATTACTTAACTTTTAGGGGGGAGAGAGAGAGCGCGCACTTCTGTTGTGTGATCTTTATTGATGTTCGCTCATTACAACCATCTTTGATGAAAAACTAAATTGAAAAATATAAGACAATTATAGGCATTTCACTTAACACGTCATTTCTTTTTCACGCCTTAAGCCCACCACACTACTTTTTTCTGGGAAGTAAACTAACAGCCGTGTGACATGCCGCTAGGCTGTACTGGTTGTACTGTACTTGTCCCTCTCATTCTGCATCAGTACAAATACGTGTGCGCGGTGCGTGTGTTTTGCTTGCTGGAGTGTTTCTGCATTATATGAGCGGCTTTGGAAAATAAATCGCTGCACGTTTCAGATAAAAAAAATGAGAATCTATTTATGAAAATATCACTGTTGGGAGATTTATAACGAGTGGTTCCCTGAATTATTACAGCAAATCGCGTGATTACAGTACAAACCCGCTGCAATGGAGCAGCTCTAATGCTATTAACTTAAAGATGATGTAGGCTACCATAGAGAGAGATGAAAATGAACAGTGAAAGTAATACAAACTTGTAAAATACATTTTAATGGGCATAATTAAGTGTGAAAATAACAGAAGGATATACAGTCAAACCAAAAATTATTCAGAGACCAGTCTCATTTTTGATATTTTTTTTACTGGTGGGTGCAGGACACTATAGTTCATTTATGTAAAGTGAGGATAGCAAAATAAACTAAACTGTGATATATTATACCCACAAATTCTTCATACATCCAGTAAAATTGATACAAATTTGGGACCAAAAATTATTCAGACACTGAAAATTGAAGTTCAGGTTTGCAGGAACCTGGTTGACAGCATGCCCAGGAGACTAGAGGCTGTCATTAAGGCTAAGGGTTGCCCGACTAAGTATTGATAGTTGTGTAAATACTGTCATATTAACAGCTGTATAATTTTTGGTTGATTGTAATCCATTACATACCTTTCTATCAAAGTTATCTGACGTTATCAAGCTGAATTTGTTCTTACACAGTTTAACTCTGAGTTCTTGTAATATTTTATTATCATTTTCTAAACTATAACGAGTAAACTGTGATAATGTGAGAAATGTTGAAGGTGTCTGAATACATTTTGGTTTGACTGTATCTATTTGATAAATGAAGTTAACCAACTAACATTATACATACTCTTTTGGTTTCTGTACCCAATATTTAAAAATGTACAAATGCAATAAAAATATTGGTATCTGTACTCTGTATCGGCAAGTACCAAAAATAAAAGTATCGGTATCGGGCGAGTACTGGAAAAAGTGGTATCGGTGCATCCCTACTTTTTACTCAGAAACTTGCTGTTTATTGTTTTAAATGGTGAATGTGTCGGATGTGTGTCTATTTCTGAATGCAGCTGAGGACACGTTCGAGCTGCACACGGTGCGGTTGGAGCTGAAGGCCGTGGAGAAACAGATTTGCGATCTACTGGAGAAGCAGGCCCAGCTACGAGAGCAGAGAACAGCGCTTGAGACATCCTGCGCTGACACCCACAAATCCGCGGTAAGATTCCCACATGATGTTAATACTCCTACCACCTCTACTCCGTGTGTTTCTCTGCTCAGTGGCCTTGTGCACCCAGGACGTGATCGTCCCAGGTCTCCTTCACTCCGGCGCTGGGACACCATGGATCCTGGGTGCTTCAGCAGCAGAAGGCTAGAGCCAGGCCCCGGGTGAGGACCTCTCCCCCTCCGCCGCCTCCGGTCTTCGAGATCTCCACCCGGAACCGCTTCACCGCTCTTCGCGAGACAGAATGCGACACTGTTGTCATCGGTGACTCAATCGTCCAGCACGTCTACGCTACCTCATCTAAAGGTAAGGTGCGCGATCATTGTTTTCAAAAAAAAAAAAAAAAACTGGTACTCGTGTTCTCGATGTTGCTGCACAGGTACCCACGATCCTGAAGGGCGACGAGAGCATTGAAGCTGTTGTGCTGCACGTGGGGGTGAACGGCATCAGGCTGTGGCAACCGGAGGTTCTGAATCAGGACTTCATGAGTCTGATCGAGACAGTGTGCAACACATCGCCCTCGACGAGGATCATCGTATCTGGACCTCTTCTGATGTACCAACGAGGAAATTAAAGGTTCAGTAGATTAATTGCTCTAAATGAATGGCTAATGTCATGGTGTAATTAACAGAAACTGCTCTTTGTTAATAACAGGAATCTTTTCTGGGAGCGTACTAGGCTTTTTCGTGCTGATGGCCTGCACCCCAACAGAGTCGGAGAGGAACTCCTGTCGGACAACATCTCCAAGACGCTACGCACCATATGACTAGTAAGTCAAACCCCAAATCACTGTTTTTGTTGTTCTACAAACCAACTTGATAGTAAGCGCAACAAGGTCCATTTGACACGCGACTGTGTCTCAGCAATTCCCCGAATAATGAACAAATACACATAAATCTACTATAGGATATAGAAAAAATCGTATGTGAGTTAAACATGAAATATCACAAAAGATTAAGTGAACAAAAATTATTTTCTAAAGCTTGGGCTCCTAAACATGATATCCTCACACCTAAGGTGGTTATTGTAAACAAAATGATCACAGATAATAGTTTTAATATACTCTGCCTTACTGAAACCTGGCTTAAACCTAATTATTATTTTGGTCAAAATGAGTCTACTCATCCAGGCGACGTTTATAACCGAGTCCCTGCTGATTGGTTTTGTGGCGGTGGTCACAACAATTATACGAGATATTCTTAATGGTTACCTACAAACAGACGGTTAAACACGGTTTTAACTCATTTGAAATGCTTGTTCTCAAATATTATGCTACAGATAGAAGAAAAAAAAACCTCGCATCCGTTCGTTTTGGCTAATGTGTTTAGACCTCCAGGGCCCTATGTTTCTAACAAAAATACGGCCTTGTCTCGAATCAGCCCAAATCCTATCTATTGATTTTTCTAAAAGAGTTTGCAGATTTTCTCAGACCTACTGGTCAATGTTGATAAAGCATTGATTGTTGGATATTTTAGCATTCACGTTGATAATAAAAATGATGCGTTAGGGGTTGCATTCACAGATTTACTAAACTAATTTGGGGTAATGCAAAATGTCACTAGACCCACTCACCATCTTAATCATACACTAGACTTAATTATATCGCATGGAACCAATCTTACTGATATATACGTGATACAGCAAAGTGATTGTTACTGATCACTACCTTGTAATGTGTGTACTTAATACCTCTGATATTTGTCATATAGATCCTCGTTATCGACTAGGTAGAACAATTATCCCAACCACTAAAGATAGATTCACAAATAACCTGCCTGATCTGTCTCAGCTGCTCAGTGTTCCCATAAACACAAATTAACTAGATGAAATGACTAGCAGTATGGGCACAATTTATCTAATACATTAGAAACTGTTGCATCCATCAGATTAAAAAGGGTTAGAGAGAAAAATACTGCACCATGGTACAACAGTAAATACAGAGATACTCATAACCTAGAGTGCAAATGGAAACAAACTCATTTAGAGGTCTTTAAAATTGCATGGAAAGAAAGCATATCCCGCTACAAAAGGCTCTAAAAGCAGCCAAGGCTGAGCAGTTCCGCAAATAAAACAAATAAACAGACAACACCTGAACTGAACATTCCATCACAGTTTAGTAGTAATGACATTATGAATTTCTTCACTAATAAAATAGATAACATCAGAAATACAATTGTAAATGTACAACCTTTGACTACATTTTATGATCCAGCCTGTTATTGCCCCTAAAGAACAATTACAGTGCTTTACCTTATAGCACCAAATAACTAATTAAACTAATCATTACATCTACCCAACATGTTACACTAGATCCCATTCCACTAAATTACTGAAGAGGTTGTTACCTGTCTAAAAAAAAACAAAGAGCCTCTTCTCAATATTAGGGTAATCCATCCTCTATCTCTAGTCATCTCATACAGTTCCAAAACCATTTAATATGACAGTTATTAATCCTCTCATTAAAACACAACAAGCGTGGTGATCCCCAATCATTATGGCGATTTACAGACCCTTTCAAATCTTCCGTTTATGTCTAAAATATTAGAAAAAGTTATGTCCACTCAGTTGTACTCCTTCCTGCAAAAAAATTATCTATAAAAAAAAAATTCAGTCAGTATTTTCAGCCGCATCATAGCCCAGAACTAGTGTGCTCGCTAAAATTACAAATGACTTGCTTCTTGCGTCAGACAAAGGCTGTGTCTCATTGCTAGTTTTACTTTATCTTAGTGCTGCGTTCGACACTATAAACCATGACAATACTCTTAGGCCGACTACAAAATCACAGGGGGCGGGGGGGGTGGGGGGGTATTCAGGGACAGGCATTACAGTGGTTTAGATCGTACTTAGCAGAGCATTACCATTTTGTCTACTTAAATGGTGAAAAATCCAAGTTAACATCAGTAAA